>JANHJO010009997.1:484244-501119 GCA_032468235.1 Pseudoxyrhopus heterurus
TTTTACCCAGGTTTCCTGGGTAAAATTAGGACCTTGGCTTATATTTGGGTCAGCTTATACTCGAGTATATACGGTAAATTAAAAATGCAAGCTGATTTTTCTATCCTATTGCAAGTGTGCAAGCCATTCGGTCACTCATAATGAGGGTAGCAAAGGAACAATATTTGAGAAAAATATGGCTAAACCAATCAATTTGTCAGAATTTTAACACAAGAAGTTGCAACATTAGCTATTCAAGCTTTCTCATTCTTCCTGAACTGCCATATTAAGTCAATTCATACTGGCCAAAATTAATTAACAAGATAGGAAAGTGACAGCCAATCTGCCATCATGCCTGATTGGACCAGATCAGCAACAAACATTTCTAAAGAGAAAACCCCCTCATGACTTTTTAAGTACACTGTTTTCTTCACATTGAAGCTATCTATAAACATACTTTTTTTTTTTTAAGTACATTTTGCTTATAGTTTTTGCCCCCAAATGTCTCCTGCTCCCCAAACGTTTTATTTAGGCCTGTTGAAAACTCATTTTTAATGGGAACTGTTGGCATGAATCGTCATCTTTTACAGAAACTGAACTGAGATGGATATATTTCAGTAATATTCTTTTGAAGGATCTCTCCTTCTTCCTTCGGTGGCTGGGCTTATTATGAGAGAATATGGAGAAGAAAACACCACAATTTAAATCATTGCTGGAGCTGCTTCTCGTGAAAGATGTAGATTTTTCAGTTCTGGCTCATGATAGAAGGGATGATCTATCACTTCAGGGCCAAGTAGCAGATTTCCTTCCATTCCATGGCACAGCATTGATCCAAACTGCCCCTCCCTGTCGCCATGACAGAAAGAAAAATAGCGGAATTCCAGCCACCAACTTTCCACCCAGCGCTGTCTACTTTGGCCTGTGGAATCTGAAAACAATGAGATGCCTTGAGTAACTCCCTCCTACTTTTCTCATCTAACCAGCAAAAGATGAAGACCATTAACATTCACCAGCTTTGAGGCAAGGAAAAATAATAATAATAACGGCAAAGATTGGACTTCGGCTCTGATTATTTTTATTAAAAGCATGTGTTGGGTGGAAACGCCACACTGCTGGAAGCATCTGATACTGTTGATCTCTCTAACCTTTACAAAAGCAACTTTTCACCGTTAATAGAAAATGTTTTATTTGACTTCATTTTTAAGATGATCTGTTTTGCAAATGTGGAGGCAAAATAGAGGAATTGTGTAATTGTTTCCATAAAAGTTTAGGAGGTTGCACAACACTGTAGATGGAGATTCCCTCCCCTTTCCCCTTTTCTCCTTTTCCTTCTCTTTTCTCAGGAGAAATACTATTAAAGTTAAAGCCATTTTATTTATGGCTGCCCAGCAGTGAGTATGTGACTTCTGATTGTGCCCCTAGTACATATGTCAGGCAGGGACACAGAAACAGGCTAGATATCTGTTTATTTTATCCCATTCTTCCACTTTTCTTGAAGGAAAATATCAGCATTTTTAAAGCCTGCTATATAAGCTGCATGACTTATCATTAATGGTATATACTAATATTTTGAATATTTGTGTGTGTATGTTTCTCTCTGTGTGTCTTTTGGATATGTTGAAATGGAGATTACATTGCTGTCTGATTCTTTTAATGAGCTATATGGTTTATTTCTCTGTTTTTGCTCTTAAGCGAAACTGAACTGGAAGTAAAAGAGAAAACTGTATAAACTTCTAAGCCAATGTCTTGATAGGCTTCCTGAATGAATAAAGAGGAATGCTTGTTCTCTGAAGCAATGGTGCCTTTCTTGAGATAAAGACCCAAATCTGGTTTATTAGGGTACAGTCATGATGATCCTTTCTCTAGAAACAGGTCACGTTCCTTTCAATGAGACCTATTTCCACACATATGATCGTTCTATATTGCACAGCTACTGTGTAATGGCTTTAGGTGGTCGTAACAGATTAAGACATTTTAGTCTCTCAAAGGTTTTAGGACCACTGACTTTGTGGCAAGGCTCATTATATTTTGTAATGATTCTGTTATCGCCCCTCTATAGCCACAATTGTGAATCTATGAGCAATATACAACTAGGCAAAGAAATAAAAACAGTAAAATAAAGCAACAGTTATTATACACATTAAGACGAGTGTTTAGGGTGAAAGGAACAAAGGAACAAAAAGGTTTTAATTGTCTTATGAAAAACAAGGAGGGAGAGAGCTCCATATCTCTCAAGAGCATCACATCCATTACAGAGAAGTCCCATGAACTTACCCACATGGAGGATGGACTATAAGTAGGATTTTTTTATCTGGAGCAATTGGATGGGCAGAGTTGAATGTGGCAAAAGATGATGGTTCCTGGTGCTATGCTCTAGATGACTTAGTCAGGTAATAACCAGCACTTTGAATTTGATCTATGTCACCAAAATGTTGGTTGGCTATCAATGTGTTAATTACTGTCTCTAGGCAGAGTAGCTGTCTCTGCCTTGACACCTTATCTATGGAATGTAGGATGGACTTATAAACTTAAGGAAGGTGAAACTTAACTTACGCTTGCCCTTTTTGTTCCTGGATTTCAACCTGTGCAGACACGCATTGCCTGTCTGTGTTTTTTATTAATTAATTATGTAGTCAGTATTATTTTAAACTGCTTTATTTTATTTTTACAAGTAAAGTTATTGTTTTTACATTAGCATTTGTCTATTGCGTTTTATTTGGTTATGGAATTAATCATAAATCAAGAACCATCGACAAACACTCGACAGTCTAGAAGCCCATTTATAGCAATGGCCACCAGTTGTCCCATTAGAAGTCTGGCTGATGTATTCTCAGAAGCATCAGATGTAGCATCTGAGTTGTCTCCAAATGTTGTTTCATATCTGTGTTGTTGCCATAGTTCAACCAGTCAGTCATTAAGTCACTCTTTCTATAGATTGTGGTCAAGGAAGAACTGCAGTTGACTCACTAGTCAGAAATAGACAAATGGTCTTTTTCTCTTTCTAAGCAGAGTCGTAAATCTAGAAGGACCCCAAGTAATGAAATAACTCCTTTGGAAGAACCTGTTTACCTGTTTCTCATCGTGGCCAAGCAGATGCTGATGAGGAGCCCATAGTGAGAATGACTACTAATTATTGTCAGTGGACTATCCATAGATTCTTCTAATTCCCTTTTAAAGGTGTCTAATTTAGCAGCATCACTGTAGCTTTTAGTGCTGAAATTCATTATTGAACTTTGCTCTTCCTCCCTTTTAATCCTCTCCCACTACTTACCTTCATCGGGTAACACTAGATTTTATTATTATGAGAGAGGGAGGAATAGCTCTTTCTGTTACCATTTACTAAACGTGCATTCTTTTATAAATACCCTTCTATGAATAATAAATTAATTTCTCAGCGTCGACCTTTATTCACTAAGGAATTGCCTCAGATTCTTGATAATTTCAGCTGCCTCTTTCTTCACTTTTTCCAGCTCTGCAAAAACATTTGTTTTGAAATGCTCAAAATAGATAGCCTCAGGGTCCGACTCTTTCAATGGAGAGTTTTGGCTGGTGACTGCAGAAGACCTGGAGGCTCAGAAGCAGTTTTTCCTCTAATGGGATCCATGGGAAATGTAGTTTTCAGTTAAAGGGCAGTAGTGTGAAGTTAGCTACGAACCAGAAGCTGTGATTGCAGAACAAATCAAGATCAAAAGGCAGGCCGGAGTTAAAAAACAACACAACAACCAGAATTAAAAGAAGGAGTCAAGAAAGAAGTCAGAACTCCAAACTAAAGAATAACTGTCATATTGTAGGATTATTTCTAAGAAGTAGCCGGCCAACGTAACATCATCAGTGCAGCAGCTTCAAGTAGCGTTTAACATTTATCTAGCACCAACTGTGTGCTGTGACCATCTATAGGATCAGCGAGTGTGTTAATGATGAGATGTGAGAGCCTTCTATGCCCCTGCCCTGAATACACATTTAAGCGTGTCATTCCAAGACAGCCTATATCCTGCCAGGATTTTTCCCCCTTAATTAAAGTTACACGAGTTATGAAATTCTTTCCTTTATATTAAGCGCTTATTCCTGTGGAGAAATTTCTATTTGTTTTTATCTCATTTGAGCTTCAAGGTTAATCTTGGTTTAAGATTTTTGCTCGCTGTGGCGGCAAAGGCATTGTGCTCCATTCTGATCTTTGTAAGCATGGATGTGTGTGTGATTCCCTGTGTCGTGCTGTGCCCAAATGCTACTGGCTGGGGGTATCCTCTGCATGCTACTCAGCCCCACAGACTTTATGAAGCTCATGTCTTAGTAAAGAGAGGGTTTTTTTTTTCATTCTTCTAAAAGGAAGATATCAGTTTTTCTTTCAAAATTAAGAGAGAGAGAGAGAGAGAGAGACCACAAATTCACAAGCGGAGGCCTTAGAAGAATAATGGCTTTAAAGCAAGTCAGAGTTTTGGGTTTGATGGGTTTTTTTTTTTTTTAAACTCTTATGTTCCTTCAAAGTTACAAATCCATCCAGGCTTATATAAATATTAGGTTGCTAACTACAAATTTGCTGTGCAGTGATGCTATGCTCTCAAGTTAATTTCTCCTTTCTTTTTACAGGATTCTGCTCAAACTGGACTTAGAGTGTGTGCATATAGATCAGACGGTATGATATACCCGATCTTCAGCAGACTCCTGGGATGAAAAGCAAAGATGCCGTGGAAGTCATCCAAGCTGGGGAGAAGTGTGAATTTCAGGGCATTTCTCAAAACTATGGTCAACTTTACAAAGCTGCAAATTTTCTTCTGGCTCAGATCAAAATACAAAAGAATTCCTGGTTTCTCTATCATCCTTTTCATCTTTCAAAGTTATTCCCACCCCCCACCCCCCAGATCCAGCTTGCATTATTTCTCCTTTCTTTCCACTATTAGCAAGGTGAAAGAGGCAAAATGTTGTTTATTTCTTTCCTCCCTCTACTCCATCGCTCTGATCTGCCTCCCAAAGGGGGTAGAGAGAACCATAGTTTTCTAAGGGGTTCTCGCAGTTGTTGTTTGCATGTGTGATGTGATAACACAGAGGACGAAAGGAAAACCTTCCCTGCCATCTATTCTCTTTTTACTCCTATTGCTCCTGTTTTCCTTCCTGTCTGCATTTCACCCTTATGCTACTGCAGAGTTATAGGGCAGGGAAATGGAGTCCTAGCTGATTATAGTTCAGGGCACCGGAGGAACAAGGGAAATGCAGATTAGGAGACTCAAGGAGAAAGTAAGAGAGAATTTAGCTAATTGAAAAACGAATTCAAGTCTCCAGGTCAAATGGATTACATCCTAGGGTATTGAAAGAACCAGTGGAGATGATCACAGAGGCTCCGGGTAATCTGTGAGAAATCCTGGAGGATTACCGAGGTCCCAAAATGCTAGAAGAGACTAGACTAGAAGGGAGCAAATGTCACCCTTATCTTCAAAAAGGGGGAAGAACAAGGACCTAGGAAATCATAAACTGCCAGCTTGAATCTATAATGGGCATTGGCAAAGTCCTCAAACAGATGATCAAGCAGCATGTTTGTGAGCACTTGGACAGGCATGCTATAATTCACAGGAGTCAGGAGTTTGTCACAAACAAATTGTGCCAGACTAACTCATCTCTTCCTTTGATAAAGTTACTAGCTTAGCAGATCTTGGAAACGTAGATAAACATACCTGGGTTTCACAGTGCCTTCAAGAGATGTTGTCTTTAATAAAATCAGCAAATGTGGGGCAGTTTATACCACTCTTGGATAGCCTCAGTCGTCTAAATGACTACAACCACGGAATTTCAATTGATTTCTTAATTCCATTTAGGAAAGTACCAAGTGGAGATCCACAGGAGTCTGTTTTGGGCTTCGTGCTGTTCATCATATTTATCTCTAACTCTGATGGGGGATTTCAGAGAAGACTTAAAATGTTAGCAGATGACACAACGCTGGGACTGGTGGCAAGTGGAAAAGAGGGGATTCAAAAGGAATTGATCAGTAGACTGAAATGAACAAGATGGAGTTTAATACGGAGAAATACAAAGTACAGGTAGTCCTCAACATACAACAGTTCATTTAATGACTATTCAAAGTTGCAACCGCACTAAAAAAAGTGACTTATGATCATTTTCACACCGCGACTGTTGCAGTATTCCCATGTGATCAAAATTCGGATGCTTGGCAACAGGTTCATATTTATGACAGTTGCATGTCCTGGGGTCATTTTGGGATCAATTGTGGTCGTAAGTCAAGGACTACCTGTAATGCATCTGGTAGGAAAAATTTAAGTATAGAATGGGGGAGACCTGGCTTGGAAGTAAAAGTTAAAATGTTAAAAGAACCTGGTTGTCCTTTTTGTTCACACATTGACTATAAACTGGTAGAACGATGCATCTGATAAAAAGGCAAATGAATGAGCATAGAATCCAGATTACAGAAATCAATGGTTATTCTCTACCGTGCCTTTGTCAGATCTCATTTGGAATATTGTATTTTCTTCTTGGTAACACTACAGTATTCAAAAGGATAATGGCAAACTGGAGTAAGTTCAGAGAAGAGCTGTTAAGATGGTGAAGGCTCTGGAAAGCAAGCTCTGTGTCCAAGAATCTGAGTATGTTTAGACTAAAGAAAACAACAACAAATAGGTTATTAGAAGATTTATCATGTAGAGGATGCATTGAATTTATTCTCTATTGCCCCAGAACCAACTGATTAAAATTACAAGGAAATAAATTCAAGTTGGATAAACTTATTAATTGTACAAATTGTCAATTATTGGAAAAGGCTGCTACATGGTACGGTAATTGTTCTTCACTAGAAATCTTCAAATGATCCGAATGATCATTTGTCAAGAAGCTATGTTGGATCCTGTACTGAGCAGAAGGTTGGGCTAAGGCCCCTTCCATCTATGTGATTCTATGAAATACACAGGGCAGTTTCTAAAGTCTGGTGGATATAAGGCTGCAGAGATAAGTAGTAACTGCAGAGTCATTTCTTCAGGCTCTCTTAGTTTAGTATGGAAAAATTCTTCATGTTTACCTATTTTTTTCCTAAGTCCCTCCCCTCACTAATTAAAGGGAATCCTGAAGGATTTACCCATGTCTTAAAATAAGGAACTGCATGTAACCTTTGTGGTCTTTCTGATCTGTTTTCACCAGCAAGGAGCCAAAGTTTAGAACTGGAATGCTGTCTTTAAGAAGTGAAATACAGGATTATCTTCTGATATATATTATCCACAATTAGTATTAATGGGATTCTACATACAGGAAACAGATGGAAATAAAGACAAATCTACAAGCTCAGAGCCTTTTGTCATCATTCTCATCATCATCTTATTGTATAGCAATTGACTTTGAAGAGTAGTGTTTATTTTATCCAAGGAGGGTGTCCACGCTATTTAGATCCTGAATTGTCAGAATCCTGAATCAAAAGTGGATGAAGAGCACTCTCACCAATTTTTAAGAAAATGAAAATCAACTTTAAAAATAGTGCAGTTCAAAATTTGGAAAACATCGAGGAAGATGTCACCTGGCACACTGGTGCCTAATCTATTGAGGAGATGGGCCTAGAATATTATGTTATATGTACAGCAAAACAATGACATGCCCATTGTTTCTGTTACATAGCTGTAGTATTTGTCCCTAAACTGTAAAACAGATTTTGTGGGTGTCCTGGATTTCTTTTGCAAAATATCCCAGGTTTATATCAAGTGAATTCATACACCATCTAATTTTTTACTGTCATGTCTCTATGGAGTTTCAGGAAAGTGTCTTTCTCAGCGCCAGTATGAAGGTGCCATGAATTGAACTGGAACCTTTTATGTGTAATAAATGTGCTTTGTTTCCATGTCCTGATGATAGGACATTGATGGAAGAGATGAAGATACAAGCCCACAGCATTTAATCTGTCATAGTGGTGGCATGATGACTAAAGTAACCACTTGCATGAATAATCTTGTGTTCAACATTTCATTTTGGGTTTAACATCTCTTCCACATCTACATAGCAGTGTAGCTCTGACCTCCAAGTTCTAATTGCATTACTTATCTTACTTCTAACTTTTTGTGGGAAACAAAGCATCCTTAAAGAGGCAATGCTCTAATGAGGGTTATCCTAATGGGAGACAAAGTTGCTAAGGCCACCCCAGAGTAAACCCTACATCAGAGAGAAAAGGAGAAAGATTCTTTTTTGCCTTTACAATGAGGGTGAAATTCAATTTTTCTATCGTATAATGCCATTTAACTATAGAAAATGTTGTTGTACACCAAAGGATATAATATAGATCCTTTCTTTTCCTACTTGATCTTTTTTGTTTGATCATAAATGCTTATTGTGAAAAAATGTCTTATACCTCCAAGCAACTCACTGTTTGCTACTCATTAGCAATTTATAAATGATATTTTCTCCCTGGTGACATATCTTTTGATATGATTCTCTAATAATAATATCCACCAATATTAAAATAAGAACATCCCCATGTATTGTGATCATATTCAACTACATTTCCTCACGAAAATTAAATTTTAGCACACCAACTGATATTGTATGCATATATTTGTCTACCATCATTATAAATCTCCTAAGGGTCTCTATAAAATGATAGTTTTTGCCTCTTTGTGGTAATTCTACCTAATGTGCCAAAGCAAGAAACTAATTACATGCTGACTTTTCAGTAACTTTGCTCTTTCGTATATCATAGTACAGAGTTTCTATAGGTAATCATATAATTATGATATACTAAGTAAGGGGAAATTAGCCATCAACTTCTTTTATTTAAATTGCATTAGGTGGCTTTATAGGGGGAAAAACCCCTTCATTTCATTATAGTATATTAATCATTTTTCCAGCAGTTTGTTATTTAGAATCATGAACTATATAAGTTGAGAATATAGTTTCAGACTAAAATCTAATTATATGCTCTAATGTTTATAACAAATGTCTCAGTTTAACACAAGGAGCTTCGTTAGGGAAACTATGTGAGGAATTCTTCCAAAAATATGCTTAAGGAAAACTAAGGATAAATGATAGTGTTGTTAGGAAATTACATAGTTTTCTCTTGGGGAAATGCTGAGTCTATAGAAAGAAAAAAGTTACTTCATTTGTATTTTCCCAGTGAATCAGTTAGATATTTCCTGTATACACACAAAAGCTGAAAACAATTGGTGCTTTCAGCTGAAATCTATTAGTGTATACCAAATGTTACTAGATTTCCTCTTTGAAAAATGAAATTTTGACCTCTTGCATTCAAAGACACTAACAGAAAACATTTGTCCCGTGTAGGTATATGTTGTCTAAAACTTGGTTTAAAGGAACAATTCTTGCACTGTTTGCCCTCCTATACCAAACGTACTTGAATCGATCTCAGGCCAATATGCCCAAGAAGGTCCTGCTTTAATTATTCAACCACCTCTCACACAACACACACATGCACAAATCTCTGAAAGGAATTTTACCTTGTATATGACTTGTACTTGTTCAAAATTTCTGGGCATGGACAATTACATCTGCAGTGAAATGCATGCCCAGTTTCCCTACAGGCTCGGTATAAAATCTTTATGCTGTGCTGTTGTGTAAATTGGTTTTCAAGCATGAGGCAGATCTTTTATCTTCTGGAACATGGCTGAGCTATATGCTTCTCCACAGATCCTTGCAGGGCAGAAGAAGTCAAAAGATCAGCATTTCAGGAATCTTTTAGGAGCACACTTTTAGTGGCTTCAATCCTGGGTCTGCTGCTCCACACCTTTTGCCTTTCCATCAACTTCCCTTAGTGAACAAAGAACGTATGTATGTGTTGATCTCTCCATTCAGGGATTGGTGAGACATGTTCATAGAGATGAGCAAGTGTGAAAGCTCCATAGTGGTGGTGAGAAAATAACAATGCCTCAGAAGAGGAAGCCACATAGAAATACTTGCCAAAAATCTGCCTAAATCCTTGTGACCTTAACACAAAAAACACTTTAGCCTCTTCCTAAAAATTGGACGTGGTGGCTCAGTGGGTAAGACGCTGAGCTTGTCTATCAGAAAGGTCGGCAGTTTGGCGGTTCGAATCCCTAGTTACTTGTCCCAGCTTCTGCCAACCTAGCAGTTCGAAAGCATGTAAAAATGCAAGTAGAAAAATAGGGACCACCTTGGTGGGAAGGTAACAGCGTTCCATGCGCCATGCCGGCCACATGACCATGGAGATGTCTTCAGACAGCACTGGCTCTTTGGCTTTGAAACGGAGATGAGCACCGCCCCCTAGAGTCGGGAACGACTAGCACGTATGTGTAAGGGAACCTTTACCTTTACCTTTAAGGTCAGTGCAAGATAAGAATCAGGTGGATTACCTCAGAGAGGGGAGGTTGTGGCACCAGATATTTCTTCTTTTAATTTTATTTTGTTGTTGTTCTTGTTCTTGTTTTTGAAGTTTGCATGTATTGGGGATATTTCTCGTTGGAGTGTAAGTATATTCCATTTACTGAGACTTTCCTGTCTCTCAGTATCAAATCCTATCCAAAGTTTTTCTTGAAATTTGAAAGACTATAAAAGAAATATTACTTTGTTTTCTCAGATACTGAAAAATGCACCAAGTGCCCAGATGATCACTATCCAACTGAGAACCGAGTCCTATGTATCCCCAAAAGAATAACCTTCCTGTCCTATGAAGAACATCTCAGCATCCTACTCATCTCCTTTGCCCTACTTTTGTTCCTAACCACAGGACTTGTTTTAATCATATTCCTTAAATACCTAGAATCTCCCATTGTCAAAGCCAACAACCGGGACCTCTCCTTCATCCTCCTGGTCTCCCTCTTGCTTTGTTTTTTGTCCACCTTTCTCTTCATTGGCCAACCAAGGAAAGCCACCTGTCTTCTCTGACAAACAATGTTCAGCATTGTCTTCTCAGTAGCTGTGTCTTCTGTGTTGGCCAAAACAATCATGGTGGTACTGGCTTTCCTGGCCTCAAAACCAGGAAACAAGATGAGAAGATGGTTGGGGAAGAGCTTGGCCAACTCCATCATCCTTTCTGGTTCTGCTATCCAAATTCTCATCTGTGCCATGTGGTTGGGAGTTTCTCCCCCATTTCCTGACTCTGATTTGCACTCCCGACCTGGAGAGATCATCCTTCAATGCAATGAAGGCTCTGTTACCATGTTTTATGTTGTCCTTGGCTACATGGGGTTCCTGGCTGCCATTTGCTTCACTGTGGCTTTCCTGGCCAGGAACCTGCCTGGGGCCTTCAATGAAGCCAAACTGATAACTTTTAGCATGCTGGTCTTCTGCAGTATCTGGGTTTCCTTCCTCCCCACCTACTTGAGCACTAAAGGAAAATCCATGGTGGCCGTGCAGGTCTTCTCCATCTTGGCCTCTGGAGCTGGACTGTTGGGGTGCATCTTCTTCCCCAAGTGCTATATTATCATCCTGAGACCAGATCTAAACACTAAGGAACATCTAATGGCAAAAGCAGGAGAATGACTGTGAAATAGTTTCTTAGGCTCATAACTTTTAATTATCTATTATAATTGGGTTTATATGCTTCTTTGGCATTTGTTTGACAACTTACATTTATTAAAGATGAAGGAAATAAATATGAAGGAGGATCTCTTAATCCATATAGCAGGGATGGGATTCAAAAATGTTAGCAACCAATTATCTGCCCGGTTGCTAGGTGGGCATGGCCTACTGGGCCTCCTGCACCAGGCTCCAGAGGCTTTCCTCAAGTCTCTGGGAGGGTGAAAACAGCCTCCCCTGGGCTCTGGAGGCCCTCCAAAGGCCAGAAATGGGCCCATTTCTGGACTTTTGGAACTTCCAGGAAGGCCCGTCTTTTGCCCTCCCCAGGCTCCAGAGGCTTTCCTTGAGCCTCCAGGAAGGCGAAAACAGCCTCTCCCGGGGTTCCACCACTGCCAAAGGAAAGGGCTCGATTCCCCTGGTCCTGGTCACTCTGTAAGCTGAAGCCAGGTGGCGGAGGCAAGAGGGACCATAAAGGGACAGGCTGGAACAGCTGCCTTCCAAGCAGCTCTGCTGCAAAGTCTTCTCCTCCTTCTCAGCCTCAAACATACACGCAGAGCAAACATGCAAATGTCTCACGGTGCCAGAGAGACTCGCCCATGTGCCATCTCCTCGAAGAAGGTCCCAGCACCGTGAGATGTGTGTATGTTTGCTCTGTGTATATGTTTGTGGCTGAGAAGGAGGAGATGATTTGGCCGAACTTTTCTGCCTCCCTTCGCAGCAGAGCTGCTCAGAAGGCAGCTGTCCCAGCCTGTCCCTTTAAGGTACTTTGATGCTGCCCGCCATCCAGGCCCTGTGCAATGGTAGCCAAGCGGGGCTGCCGCTGCCAAAGGAAAAGGGCTCGACTCTCCTGGTTCCAGTCACTCCGCAAGCTGAAGCTGGGTGGTGGAGGGGAGACCTTAAAGGGTCTGGCTGTGGTGGCTACCTTCCGAGCAGCTTCCAAGGCAGGAAAAGTTCAGCCAAGTCTTCTCCTCCTTCTCGGCCTCAAACATACACACAGCTCACGGCACTGGACCTTCTGTGAGTAGATGGTATGTGGGGGAGTCCCTCCAGCACCGTGAGATGTGTGCGTGTTTGCTCTGTGTGTATGGTTGGACGAAGAAGGACGTAGTTGTTGCAAGTGTGGGAAAAGTGGCCATTTGTCCAAAGACTGTAAAATGCAGAGAAAAAACGAAATGGCAAACTCCAGGCTAAGTGGCAAGGTTCCCATGTAGTAAAGAGAACTGAGAAAGTAAATTGCAAAATTGAAATAGAAAAAGAAAATCTACTCTGCCCACCTCCTAAGGAACAGATCTGAACCCAGGATGGCCTTGCTGGCACTAAAGCAAAGGCATCCAGAATCGTAGGAGGAAGCTTGAGAATCGATACTACTTTAGTTTATTCTTCAATCATGGCACAGCCTGTGAAATTCTTTCCTGTCTCCCATGCCAGGCTTATGTGGGAAAACTTTAGGTAAACACATTCATATGACTGACAGGCAATAGCAATAGAAATCACTAAGCAGCTACATTAAGACAGAAAGGTGGAGGCTCCAGGGTGCAAAAAGCAAAGGATCTCAGGGAGAAGAGAGCTGAGACATCCACCTTTCATCAAACTGACACAACCTAGTCAACTACAGAAAAGTAGGAAAGTCATCCATGCCTTTTTTATCTGCTCTTTCCATTGGCAATTTTGAGATTGTTTCAAACGAACAGTGCAAAAATTGCCCCACCTCTACAATACTGGGGGTCTTTTTAATGATCTTTCACTTTTTATCTAGAGAAGTCAGGATTTAAAAAGGAAATTCAACAATGCCCTTTTTTTTCCATTTAATCAATTTTGCCAAAAATCTCCCCCACTCACAATAAAATAGCACAATAAAATAGCACTGTTCCAATATTTGAGGGGCTCCTACAAAAATGAGTGGGGTCTATCTATTTTCCAAAGCACCAAAAGGCACAACAAGAAACTATGGATGGAAACTAACCAAAGAGAGAAGCAACCTACAGCTAAGGAGAAATTTCCTAAGAGTGAGACCATATTTAACTGGTTGTCCACTAAGACTCCAAGATCCCTCTCACAGTTACTGCTATTAAGCCTGTTTCACCCAGCCTATATGTGTACTTTTGGTTTTTCTTGCCTAAGTGTAAGACCTAAGTGTAAGGGTGAGACTATAGGTTGTGAGTGCTCCATCACTACAGCCTTTCCAAAAGAGTGAAAGAAGTACACCCCAAAGGGACAGTGCCAGGAACCACTAAAACAATGCAGAAAACTTAAAACAACCATTCCCCTTTAAAAAAAAAGTCAAAACCCCAAAGCAAAAGCACCAGCTGAGAGGGAAACTAAGAGGAGCAGTTCAGGCTAATTGAAAGTTTAGGCATGCTGCCAAAAGCCATTAAGACTTCCAACTCTATTATTTTATGTTCTCTATGTTCTAAATTGGGTGCTTCACAGCAAAAATGATACAGCTGGCTGGACGACATATGCATTAAATTCACAGCCTGTAAGATCAAGCTGCATCATTATCCCCTCCTGTATCTTTTCCCCCCAGGAAGAAACAAGAAGTAGCCAACACTGCAGCAGCTATATAAGGCCTTGGGGAACTCCAGGGAGTATCAGCTGATCATAGAAGTGTTACTTAATACCTTTTATAATGAAAATGTTTGTAATCTTGTCCTTCCTCCTCGCTATTAACTGAAGGGAGAAAGAAGGGAAAAAAACCACTCTTGTACTTTATTTTCAGCCGGTTCTCCATACTGCACAATCAGTTAGCCACTAGTTCGGGTGAACCAGTGTGAACCAGCTGAATCCACCACTGAACATAGAGTCATAGACCCATTAAGGACTACTCATTGCGCACAGTTTGACAGCCAGTTACGAATCCATCTGGTGGTGATGCTATCTATCCCACTTTTTTTAGCTTACCAAGAAGTAGGTTGTGGTCTACTTTGTCAAATGTCTTGCTGAAGTCTAAGTATATTATGTCCACAGTATTTCACTAATCTACTAATTTAGTGACTGTGTTGAAGAATGAAATAAGATTGGTTTGGCATGATCTGTTTTTAACAAACCCATGTTGACTTCTAGTTATTACTTTACTCATTTCTAGATGTTGACAGATCTGTTTTTTTATTATCTTTTCTAGCTGTGTTCTCATATATTTAATATTAATACCTTCCAAACATCTTTAAAAACATTAGACAGGCTTTTTACTATTATATCAATAAAAGGAATACTTACCTCTTTCCATTGTTGTCCGAGATACACAGTATGGCGTTAGCCTGGAATTCAGCAATGGTTTTCAAAGAAGGATGCTTCTTCTTGGTTTCTCCTCTCTCATTCAAAGCTAATTTACATATTGCAAAGTGGCATGTACACTAGTATTAGGCATCCAGAAAATCTAAATATTCCCTTTAATAGGATGAGGGGGTAAGCAGTTTGGAATTCATAAAAATCAAAATATTAAAATATGTTCAAAATGTAAATGTATTTACACATTGTCCCTGAGAATATAGTAAGATTTAAAGCCCATTGGTTTATGGTAAATTAAAATATGTAAAATTCATGCAAATATGAGCTAAATTTCATTAACACAATGAGTTGAATTTTGTAACTCCACCTTATTCTACATTTTTAAAGCCTTCTTACCAACAGAATTTTATTTTTAAGCTTTTTCTCTAAAGAATAAGATTGTCCTAACTCTGTGTATATCCAAGTGATATTATCATTTTGTATTGAAAATTTTCTCTTGAAAAGAATTTGAACTTGCTGGGAGAGTCACACGATTCCAAGATCAGCTGATAATTCTAGTCTTAGCAATGCATTGATATTTCAAAGTTCCTCCTTTCAAAAACAATTTGAAACAAAGATTTTGCAAATGAATCGAATGCCTTGATATTAGCAGCAAATCTCATTTTTTTAAACCAAGGAATAAGATTGAAGTATAAAAATAGATTATCATTGATTATATAGCTTTAGAATCTCATCAGCATTTATAAGATAGTACAGACTAATTGACATTGTTTTCACTATATACATTTTGCTCCCTAAAATAATTTAACCTAGGTTTCAGCTTAAGTTCATTAGATTACTTTCAAATTTCACAGAGGGGATGATCAATTTCTACTTTGAGCATTTCACTCTGCCTATTAGTATATATTTTCATAGATTGAATGCTATCACTTGGCTGTAGATGCATGAATTTATGAATAATATGTTCACAGTATACTCTGGACTTAGAAAAATGGTTTTGTTCCTTAGTCCGGTTAAATGTGTGGATTAAAAACCAAAAGCATCCTTTTCAGTTTGTGATTTGTCAGGGCATATTTTTTTTAAAAAAGAGATTTAAAATATAAAGCATTCTTTAGCAGGACAAACAATCAGAAGGTAGGGGCAGAGGCAAGAAATGATTGGGAACCTTGTGCTTGCAATGTTGGAATGACAACACTGAGCATGGACAGAGCTTTCACAGCTGGCTGAATGGTCTCATATTTACCAACTTTTCTTCCCATTCATGTAGTGCAGTTGGCTTTAGTGTTGGCTGATGGCTAGAGGTTACCACTGAAAAGTAGATATTGAACAGGGTGATTGATGAAGGTGCAGTCACTCACCTGACATACACTGTGCTTTATTTCCTCAGAGTTCAGAGCAGGTAAATTACTCTGAGCGTCAAACCCAAAAGCTCTTAAAATGCCTTGTTTAGTAATATGTTGGAAGAGGGACTCATTCATCATTTTCATGTTTTTATCAACACAATTAATTTCATGTCCCCTGGGATTACTTGCTTGCTTGTAGCTAGTCTATCTTTAGAAAATAAATGGCCAGGCTTAGGTTTACCTTCTGTTTCTGTAGTGTTTCACTTGACTCTTTCATCCAATTAACAAGTTAAATTGATTTTTCTAAAGATAAAAATAGCAAGCATGGGCTTTTTAATTGCTTAATATCTGGTTATTTTAGCATCATTTGTCATTCTTGCTCCAGCAAGAATGTGTCCACTGACCTCCTTTTGGCATTGCTGGAAAACTAGAGCTGTAGATCAGAAACCAACAATAGATTCATTTCTTGGTTTTCTCTGCAAATGTATTCAAATCATTCATACTCAGCAAACATTACCTTAGATATTTCCCTGGTATGTGACAGCCACAATGGAAGCTTAGCGCATACAGCAAACTGCCCAAAGCATCTTGTATTGAAGTCTATAATAGCAGATTCATATACATAACACTTGATTGCTGTGGAAGCTATAGTTTTCTTTGGAAGCTGATGCATACATTTTTGGTTTATGTTATGTATTCCATTTGTCTGTGTCTGCTGTTGTTTTAATTCCTAACACTCATATCACCATTTTAAAAACAGCTACTTAACCTAATATAAAAAGGTAAAGGTTCCCTCGCACATATGTGCTAGTTGTTCCCGACTCTAGGGGGCGGTGCTCATCTCCGTTTCAAAGCC
>JANHJO010009998.1:12601-25429 GCA_032468235.1 Pseudoxyrhopus heterurus
GAATCCCACAAGTTTTAAAGTTGCCAAGGTTGGACACCCCTGATTTAGATGTTTGGTTGCTCTAGTTAATAACTGCAATAGGTTCAGTCACAATAAAGCAGTTCTCAACCTTTCCCTCACCACGGACCTTTAAATACCTTTTGTGGCCACGGACCACCAAGACTTAAGATTTAAATCATGACATTTCTTCAAAAGCCTTCGTGGATTCCCTGTGATGATATCACAACCCCCCAGGTTGAGAACCACTGTTGTAAAGCATGTTATGTTGGCAACAAAATAAATAAATCTGTAGTCCCTGGAGTTGGACAATAGCCGTTTTGTCCCAAAATGTGCTACAATTTCCTTCCATTGAAGAATATGGATGGGGGATGTTTCCATTGGGTATAATTCAGTTCACCACTGGCTTGCAGCTGGGAATGCCTCAACCCTACTTTTGTAAAAGTTACAAGAATCATCTCAGAGCTGTAAATAACCCACAAGGCAATAAAGAAATTAGTTAAGCTGGAAGAGGGTGGACAAAAGAAGAGGCAACTGAGGGAGAGAGGGAGAAAGTCAAGGTAAAGTTTTCAAGGGGAGGGCATTTACAGGATTTTATTGCGCCTTCTCCCAAATCAATGAGAAGATGAAATGGATACAGTAATTGCATTTTCCTCATTAAGGATTATCATGGGATATCTCAATTCATTTGGACAATGAATTTAGACACTTATTTGGACTTTCCTCCTTTTGAGATAGGTTGTATAGCTGCTATTTTATTTCTCAGGGGATTCATTAGACCATTAGACTGCAAACTTGGCAACATGTGGACTCGAACTCCCAGAATTCCTCAGCCAGCCATGGAGGCTGGGGGATTCTGGGAGTTGAAGACCACAAGTCTTAAAGTTGCCATGTTTGGAGAGCCCTGCATTAGACAATAGTGAAGGAAGTTTGAAACATTAATTAACAAGATTCTTTTTTTAAAAGAAATGAAATTTGTGTGAACTTCCGTTCATTGCATAAGGAGACTGTCTTTTTAAATAAGACTGCAACAAGAAACAACAGTAGTAATAATTCTCATATCAGACCATTAGACAGGACCAGTGTTATTCTCTTTAATATTTTAAACACAAAGAAAATTCTGCCCAAACCTACAATATTTAAACATTTGTAGTTTTTTAAAAAAGAATATTACAACTTTTAAAAGAAAATATAACATTTCTATACGACAAAAAATACATGCATCTTTAAATTTAAATTAAATTGCAAACTCAAAGTAAACTGAAATAACACTTTTTGCTTAAACAGCGATACTTTACTTGGTGAAGTGACTTTTCAGAGACCGGAGAATAACATCTTTTTGAATCTCTGTAGCCAGATCGCACACCTTCAGGAAAACAGCTCAAATTAAAACCATATTGCACCAAAACCACCTTTTACATAAGTCGGTTACACAGATTTTAACGGGGAAAATTCCCAATAGCTATTGTGTATAGTCATTAACAACAGGCAATGAGTAGAGTTGAACCAACTGCTTCAAACCAGTAGTTTTACCTATCCATTTTATCAGGATAACATAGATGTTGATCACATAATTAGAAATCGCTCTGTCAATTCATCTCATTCTTAGTCAAACTCAAAGGTGAACAAAATGTGTGTTGAATAAATTCTGGGCAAAAGCTCTGCAATAAACATTTCTTATAGAGTTGCATATTTGCATCTTTTTTTGTGAGGATAAATGAGAAATTCTCTGTGAGATACAGCGTTTAAATTCTGCTGCAATATAATTCAATAGTAAATTCTGCAAATGAGCTAACACCATGCCACAATTCAAAGAATATCTAATACAGATGAAGATGCTAGAGAATTTAACAATTGAACAAGATTTGTAAAGGGGTCACAGTGTCCAAACCTAAAGGCTGGAAGAAGGAAAAAGAGCCATTCAAAATAGCTTAAACAAGATGTCCCAATTCTCACAGAAGGGTTTAGTGATTTTTGAAAAGCCATTACAACTTAAAGCACTGCCAAATGAGATCGTCTGACCAGTTTGTGGGCAAAACAGACCAATCCGAATCTAAATAGGGGAATGAGCATTTAGATTTCAGGAACTGATCACCTGTATATGTTTTCTAACATTTATATGCATCTATGATTGGAAGGAACACACAATTCCCCTAAAATATAAAGACAATATATAACTTTCATAAATAAAATACAATAAGAGGGAAAAACACTTAAAACAGTGTCACAATATAAGAAAAGAACTCTTGATGGGATTCTGTTAAGGAAGAGGCTGACACTTCTCCACCTTCAAATAATAATATCATCTCTTATGTTACTTATCTGGGCTTTTCTGGATCAAACGGGCTGTATAAAGATGGAACTGATAGAAGCAATTTGCTGCCAAAAAGTGTTTTGATAATCTGGCTAACCAAAAAAACTTTTCCTTCTATCTCAACCAGCAGGGATGCTGGTCCCACCCTCATGTAGCATACAAGGTGGTGACCTCATTTCATGGAACAGCGAAAAGTAATTTCTAAAACCTTTCCAAATTAATTATATAAACAAATAGCACACAATCCTTCTCTGTAAGTTTCAATGTAAAGCAAACAGCATTTTTCATCAAAACCCTATCTTGCATAGCAACCCATACCCACACGGCAAATTCTCATAAGGGAGTCATATTTATAAAATTATATAATATACATCATATAAAATAATCACACGCTATATATACACACGGCACTTGATATCTGCTGCAAAAGTTATAAAAAATATAGAGCCCATTTTTAATCACACACACACAAACACACACACGCAAACACACATACACTATTCAGTGTGGCCAATGGTACCGCTGGGCACCACTTTTTGTCTTCTAGAACAGATTTTTAATTTTATTATGGCATTATTACTCTTGGTAACAGCCCTGCTCCTCTGGGTTTATTTTTCAATCCTTGCTCCAATTATAAAATCAATCCCTATTGCTTGGGCCAACTGCACTTTTAGAACTCGGTGTCTCTGATTATTAGATATTTCACATTGTATACGTACTGGTTAAATTGAAAGGGGAAGAGGATTTATGCAGCTATTTTCCAGTTACACAAATCATTTTTTGTACAAATGAAGGATAAATTGGACTCTATTGTTTAATAGCATTGGATGCCTTTGGGTAAGGCAGCAATTCTATATGACCAAAGGAAACAGGATATATCTGATCTTGCATCCCAACTTTCCAAGTTGTGTAAAAGTTGGGATGAAGTTCTGGTGAAGAACAACATGTAGAAAAGTTAATGTACTGATAGCATTTATTTAAAAAATGCCATTAAATGTAAATACTGACTACTACAGATAGAAGTTCCAAACCCTCCCCGACTTATGTTTTGCACAACATATTACTATGTCGTGAGAAAAAAGTAACACAATACGTAACAAGTGAACAGTATTGTATGTGAGACACACCAAGAGAACACCAAAAGATAAATTTTAAAACATTTAGAATAAAAACAAAGGACAATGCTACAGAATAGCCACATTCAAGTGTTCCCTTATTGTTGAGCAGGTGGCTATAAATGCTGCCATTTTTGTTGTGGTGGTGACAATATCGCAAGGCCTGCCTTGTTCCTCTTGCTGTCAACAAACCAGCCTAATAAGAACTGTATGCTTGTAATACATTCACTTACATAAGCCTAACTGCCAATCAGCAAGACTTTGCTGGAACAACTGAGAATCATTCAGCATCAAATGAATCAACAAGTCCAGATTAATATGCCTTCATAAAGTTATCATGATTCCACTAATAGCTTGTAATTTTTGAGACAGGCTGGAATTCTTGTATCTGATTCATACCCACTTAACTATATAATCATAAGCTGCACTCTAACCTGGGCCTGAGGTTCTCTCTTGTGTATATTTGCTAAACTTTTACATCAAACTGCAACAGTAATTTCTAATGGTCACTGTCTAAGGAAGACAACATCTGTAACTGTTTCTCAACCTTGGCACGTTGAAGATGTGTAGACTTCAACTCCCAGAATTCCCCAGCCAGTTTGTCAAGGTGCCAAGGTTATGAAACACTAATCTGTAGTATCATCAATCGTCACAATGATTTCATTCAGGGAGGCGTGGGAAATTGGTTTCTCCGGGGATAAATAATACACAACAGCAAAAGGGCGCTTTAAAACATACATTCATAGGACACTGCATCTCAAAATGAAAAATAAATAGTGATTCTAATAATTAATATTTTTGTTGTCCGTCCCTTCCAGCAATTCTGCTGTGCAGTTACTGGCTTTACTGGGGTATCAAGGAAGGCCATTCTTTAAGTCTCTTGTATTTGGAGCTGTTGATGTCCCCCCAAACTGTCCAAGGCAACACCCCCGTTTGAAATCACTTCAGTCTTTTCATGACAGTGTTTTGAAATCGGCCGATGAAAAAGGGGGCTCCAGTTCAAGGTGGCATCGGACGTCTCCAGATGTGCACTGTGTCCTGCAAAGGGGGAAAACAGTGATCAGCATCTGTTTGTCAGCTACCTGAGCAACCACAACTATTCAAAAGATTTATGCAAGTCCCAACCGGCTGCATTTACTGAATATCACTATTTCTCCTCATATTAATGCTATTTTGTTCAGCATCTGGATAAGGATCCAACCCAATTAATTATAGATGTTGAAATGCAAAAGCACAGCTAAAGATATCCTTAGAAGTTTTTTTTTTAAAGTATCAGGTCCGTGATTAGAATCAATCAATCAATCAATATCAATCCCCACAGCCTAATCAAAGGAGAAAGGCAGAGGAAATTCCTTTTGTAAAAGCTCCCTATTTTGCAAAGCACGCTGAAAAGTAACTGAGCGTTAGGAATGCCGAGACAGAACCACAAAATGTATTTATTTAACCTCACATTAATTCTGATTTCTCTGTGGATGAATTAAAATATTTTAGTTATAAAAAAATGCCAATTACTGTACCAGTTTGGGGCAGTGGTTAAAGCATCAGACTAGAAATTGGGAGACCAGGAGTTCTAGTCGCGCCATAGACACAAAGCCAGCTGGGTGACTGTGGGCCAGTCACTTTCTCTCAGCTCTAGGAAGGAGGCAATGGCAAACCGTTTCTGAAAAACTTGCCAAGAAAACTGCTGGGAACTTAGCCAGGCAGTGTCCATGAATCAGACACAATTGAATAAAAGAGAAAAATATATATACAAATGATCTAAGAGATAAGATCTGAAGAAGCTTCTTGGATGAGAAGCGAAACATCTTCAAGGAAAAACAAAGGAAGTCCAGTTGCGCTTTGAAAAAAGCACTTTTGGGACAACCATGACCTGGATGACGGTGAATCTCCCTAGACATTAAGAAAGAAGCACATTTTTCCATTTTTCTGACATACCTGATGTACAATTTGTACTGAGTGGGCCCACATTTTCTTGGCTACAAGAGTCCCGATGTGATGGAGACTCTGCCTTCTCCTTGTCGTTTTCCTCACTCTCAATGCTGCATCCAGGGACTGTGGATGCCAAGCACATGGCCACAATCATGTGATTTAATGGTTTCATTTCTAGACTGTCTTGCTGATAAGGTGCCATCATGGGCATCACTGGTACAGAACTGTTGCCAAAATTGCCATTGGTTTTAGTGAAACATCTACAAATATTCAGGCCAAGACAAGAGAAAAGAACATAGATCAGAATGCACATCCTGTTTCACTAACCAATATCTTTATTTCTTCAAACTATTTCTATAATGCCTGCTGTGCACCCATCACCAGGAAATATACAACATGCACATGTCTCTGTATGATCATTCACCTGCAATGAATACTAGATCTGTAGTAAGTTACCAAATGTCGAAATTAATAATGTGTTCAATCTGCAACTAATATATGTAAGGCCAGCAAAAGCTTTATCTTATTTCAGTTATCTGGGTTAGATGTTGTTTAGGACATTAATGACTAATATTAAAATCTTAAACTTGGTTTAGCAGCACAAGCATATACAAAATGCTTATTATTACAATTATTAATATATATAATAGAAGAGAATATTCTTTATCGGCCAAGTGTGATTGGACACACAAGGAATTTGTGTGTCCAATAACAAGTACTATTTTATACTTCTTTTCAAGAAGTTATCTTGATATTTTTTATTAGGGTAATTCAGGCAATATAACAAGGGATTTAATTGTTTGCTATATTTGCCATTTTGCTCTTCAAATCGTAAAATCTGCTGTTGACAGAATGATTTCATTCATGATGACATTCTTCTCCACTGTAATCCTAGAAAGTGAGAACATGGTTTTTGATTCTTCCCAAGAAAGATACTTTGATAATTCTCTCTTGTTCTGGATTGTGAACGGCTAGTCAAGCAGAGAAGGAAGTCGATTTCTTACTGCTGAAGCTACTCAGCTTTTGAACAAAAGAAAACAACAAAAAAAGGCAACTTAACAACCAAAATCCTTTGTAGGCATGCTAGCTCTAATCCAAAGTTTTGGGAAGCTGCCAGTACTTTAAACATTTGCAGCTGGATCATCACTTCCAAAGTCATGAAGGCAGTTATCAAGTTGTTTTCTCAACATTCACAGTAAATGCTAACAAGCACTTTACTTTATTATTGGTGATTAAACATAAATTTAGCGAAAAACCACATCACAGCTACATCTATTTAGGGAAGATGTCGGAACTGTTGCATAAAGCACAAGGTCCAGAAAGAATAAGTATCTTAAATGATTATATAAGTAAATGCGGATCTAACAAAATAATCTGGAATGATCACTCTGGATTTTGTATTTATCTTTACACAAAATATGAAGTCATATTCTTCCTACAGATTCGTTTGTTGTAAAAATGCTAGACAGTAGCTCACAGATTATTTCAAGGCTTTCAAATAAGCCATTTAACAACACCTTCCTATTTGTCTTTAAAAAGTGGGTGAATTCTGATTTATTCAAGATGCTTGCTACCATTTTTAGCAGGTGAGAAGGACCAACAGACTAGATAAAAGAGATGGGAACTCAGGGAGAATATAAAGTGAAGAGTATGGATATTAATTCATTATGCAAAGATGATGTCCATATGGGGCAAAATGCAGCACAATTCAAACTATTCTTATTTGTTACAACTGTTTGCTACGTTTACCATGAGTTTTCTTTTAAAGCAGGAGTGTCTAACCTTGGCAACTTTAAGACTTCAACTCCCAGAATTCCCTAACCATTATACCAAAAATTCTCTTTAATTTTCCATCTTTGTGTTAACTGTACACAGATATACTGTACACACAGAAATCAATTAGATGCAACATGTAGAATTTTGAGTATTTTATGGAGTATTGCAAGAACCAAAAAAAAATATCTGTCTTTTGGCTGCCAAGCCGAGTTGGCACATTTTAAGTTTCATTTTTATTTTTTCCACCCAGTGAGCTCTACAGCTAAGAGTTAAATTAAACCTGAACCATAATCCAACACCTTACATTTTGCACCATGTAAAATCCTTGACGTTCAGTTTGATTTTATTGGAAAAGTGACAATGCAACTCCCTGTATATGCCTGGTGTGCTAGGTGCTGTGGGACTGCAGTAAACAACATCTAAATAAAAGTATAATTTATAACACAGACAACAACAAGCACAGATTGCACAATCCCAAGATTGTTATTATATGAGCCTTCAACACAGAAAAACCAGGGTGCCTTGTGAAATATTAAGAAAAAAAGAAACAGCTACTGACAGAGAGCTGCTATTTCATTTTATAGTCCATCAATTCATTTTAGGTTATGTGCTTACTTAAACTGAAGCAAAAAAGTTAATTTTTGCGTGTTTCTCATGGAAGAGGAAAAAAAATGGCTCAACTCTGCTATAAACAAGCGTTAAAGTATTTGCATAAAGTTTTTTTTCCTTACTGCATGAGCCACTAAGCTTAAAATATACAGCCAACACAAGGCACACATTTTATAATCTACAAAGCGGAACTATTATTCCACGTTTATTTTGAACAGGATGGCTAGTAAAATAGTGGTGTTGAACCACAAATATTGAGTTTATTTGGTTTAAGGGCCTGTAAGGGACAGCCATGCACTACACGAAACCAAAGCGCTCCTTCTGGGAATTCTTTATGGTTTTTGAGACAGTTCATAACTTCAAGGCTGGCCATTATGGTTAAAACCTGCTAATGGGAAATTGGAAAAATGGGCGGGACCTAAGCATTATAGGGTCATCTTTTTAAACGGAGTAAGATTTCTTCATGCAGGGCAAGCTTTCTATGAAGCAACTTCTGGCCCATCAACAGAAAATTTTCGGTAGGGATGGAAAAACTGAAGCCTTTAGCCTGTCTGCTCAGGCTCTTGCTTTATAATCTTGTTGCTGAAGCTTTCAGAAAAGAGTGAAAATGGGATAATCACTGTGGATAATATTATATCCAGCCTAACCACTCACTCAAGAACCAGCCATAAAGCTGAATACTATTTTAATGCTTCCTTGCAATTCAGGGCATCTAAATTAGATCAAGACTCTTCTCAGAGCAAAAACTGCCTGCTTCTATCAGGCCATTTCCATTTCAATATTGCAAAGAATGTGCCAGATTGTGCTGTTTCCTATATTATGAAATGGCTAATTTCATGAAGAAATGTGCCCGTAACTTACAAAGCTGAAATTTGGTTGCATCTTGTAGGTCAGCCCAGATTTGGAGTCAGCTGGCATCAAAATCGAAGAAATAAAATAGTTCAAGCAAATCCTGCAGTTGATAAATGTCTGTGTAGCACAAAACTGCCCTAAGTATAAATTGACTAAAACTAGCTCTGCGCTTGAAACTGAAGGAATTTAAATTCTTTGAGGCAGGAAAGTCTTCAGGAAGCCAGTTTCTAGAAACCATATAGAGTTTTCTACATGTAAATCTGGAATAGTAATAAAATGCAAATATCAAGATGCACTTGCTAGACACATAGTTGGGATTGCTAATCTGTGCAGGCTCATATTCAGAGAGCCAAAGATCGTTTTGATCTCTTTAGTTTGATTACCTGTTATTATTCCAGCAGTTCCTGCAACTGGCATACTCTGAAGGATCTGTCTGAGGGACTGATGTATATACTTCACCACCCTGGATGATGGAGGAATGGAAATATTTGAAAATTAAAATAAGGAATCACAAATGAGTCTGTAAGTGAAAATTAAACAAGCCGGCACAGTACATATCCCATGACATTCATAGGGATGAGCAATTATGGTAACTCTACGACCTGTGGACTACAACTCCCAGAATTCCTGAGCCAGCATGGTCATAAACTTCCAAGAGTTGCCCATGGCTGCTAAAGCAAAATGTTATGGCTTAGACATGTACACCATCATTTTCTTGGCCTTATTTTCAGTTTGAAACGCCCAAGTTTAATTTGAAGAAAGAAGTGAAAATATTACTGATGACAGATATGAAGGGAATTTTTCTTTACTGGAAACTACTGTCTGTTGGTGGAGACAGGATGTTGCTTGTGTGACTGATGAAATATAAATCAATGTCCCAGTTTCTTCCAATTAGATCAGTTTGCCTGACTAAACTCTGGGTTTGAAATTTGCTGTTATTTTTACAGATGCATTAATTTGTCAGCCAAACGGGATGGAGAAGGCAGGCAAGGGGATTTCTGAGCTCTTGGTTTTGGCTGTACAATCTTTGCAAATAAAAAAAACCCAGCATTAATAACACGTAACTCATTGCTAAATACTATGTATATGGGAGATCTGAGAAATACTTGCAGATACAGCAACACAAGTAGTAATATGAATCTACATTTTAAATACTCAGATCCCTTAATGGAAGACAAAATTCAAGGCAACTGTTCCCAAGTTGTTGCATGCATATAGGATAAAATAATTAAACTATTGTGGGGGGAGGGAAGAGAACCAGAATAACCTTTTCTCATCTATGAATCTTGGGAACTAATTCTGTGAAGAGGCTGCAACACTTATTTGAAAATGTTGCCATCTATGCACAACTATTTTCAATTCCATCAGATTTGTTCAATGTTTGGGAAGGTTTTTTTTTTTTTAGCACAAAGAGCAAAACCAATGTTTTAGTGTAGATTCCTCCTTTTTACTCAGAGCATTAGGGACACTTCTCCAAAGGAAAACAGAACATCAACTGACTAAAACTCAGTAAGTGATGAATAGCCACAGCAAATGGTTTTAAAACTCTCAAGGATATTGACCAATATAAGCACTGGAATCTGTGAAATAATTGCATACTGAATGACGTATGTAGGATTTCCTACTTGAGTGAAATAATGTTACTTGGAGATCAATTTAAATGTGAGAATTAGGCTTTCGGGGAGCATCTAAAAGATGAATCTTTAACACCTGTTTTAAGTTTGTGTTCTCAGTTCACCCACCCAGCCGCCTAGGCTCTAATTTAATTTCACAGCGACTGCGTCCACCCTCCCCTATGTGCTTACATTTAAATATTCCTAAAATCAATGTTTGGATTAGCCTTTAAATGGGTCTTAAGGATCTAAGAAGCCCACAACAAGGAAACATGAAGACTGTGAGAGACTTAAAAGGTTATCTGAACAGCAATTCTTGTACTTCTAGCAATCTGTTATTCCATGAAATGAAGTGTTTATGTTCAATTACCAGAGCAAACAATTGCCCTCTTACCCTCCCACTCGAAGCAGATGATGTTACTTAATTTCTGAACACATTCCTGGTTTCCCATAAAACATTCAAACAGTTTTGTGTAGGACCTCTAACCTAGCAGCTCCTCCTGAGTTGTTGCTACTCAAGCAGCAAGAACAATTATCAACCTGCATTCTTTACTCCTCAAACCTTAAAACTCTATCTGAACTGTCTTCAGCTCAGCATGAGAAAGGAAAGGACTATTTAAAGTAGGCTGCATAATAAAAATATAGCCTAAGAACTGTGTTTTTCAAAACAGACGTGAATAGTTCATTCTTAAAAAGGAAGTACTTAAAAAGAAAGCAGATATTATGGTGTGTCTGAGCAAGAACAAAAAAAAGGAATTCTTTGGTTTATGAGCCCCAGTTTTTGGCACACTGAAATGTAATTAAGGGCACCTACTTAAAATTAGATCTGAAGTACAGCTTAGTCACAAAATGACTTGGCACACGTCAAATCTGTGCATATTAAAAAAAAGCGATTCTCTTGTCTGCTAGGAATCCCCTAATCTGACATTATCAAAATCTCAACATAACAAAAGATTTGGATGGATATACAAAGAGCATCCCTCCCCTTTTTTTAGCATTGTTCCTGCAAGTGCAGGATCTGGTTTTTCCCCCCCAGATCAACTCAGTGTTGATCCATTGGCTGTGACAGGAACTGTGGTCTGAGCCAGATGTTGTGAGCTGAGTGACTGGCCCAAAGTCTCCCAACCAGCTTTCATGCCTAAAATGGGACTAGAACTGGTTTTGCAAAAGGCAAATGTCCTTACTATTATGAAATAAAAGCCAAGGTATGGACATGGGCAGATAATTTATCAGGAATATATGAATGTCGTTTTCGAGAATACAAAAAGCTATATCCAACATTATTCCAACTGATTTATGTTCTTTTTCCTTCCACTCTGTCCTCATTAAATTTGGGGGGGGGGGGGAGATCCCTTAATATTGGAAAGAAGAGATTTGATCTGCTAGTTATGTTTATTCTTTTGGCAGAAAGACACTGCAGGATACAACTCAAAAACAAACATGGAAACAATATAAATTACCTCTAACTATGTGCTTATTATCTCTAATTTCACATATTTGCCTATGAATATTCAACATTTGATAAAAATAGCATCACATGACTATAAAAATATTTTATTGCATTTTTATGGTTTAAAACCTTTCAGACCTAGTCCATCTGAAACATTAGTTCTTAGACTGAACCTGAATTTGACTGAATCAGCTTCACAAATTTATATACAAAACCCTTATTCTTAATGTATTATTTTTTTAATTTCTAGAAACTGAAAGTTTAAACAAAACCATGCATCTTTGCCTGATAACAGAACTTCTCAGTAACCACAGGAATGACAAAACCTTTGTTTGTTTCCATCCAGCAATATGTTTCCATTAGAAAACACTTACTGCTACAAATTCAGTAACTTACAAAAATGAGTGTATGGAAGGAACATATGGCCTATTAATAAATGAAGATGTTCAAGTTTCCAAATATTACATTAACAAAGATGATTTTTAAAGTATCATTAAGTGCATATTTATTGCTCTCATGATGAAGTCTTTAATTTTAGTGACTTTAGCATAATTTAATAGGGGTCCAATAACATAAACTTCAAGAACAAGATAAAAATGATACGACATTTGCAACATCTCTCTTTCAAGGGGAGTGAAGGTCTTCACTTTCATTTCTAATGTTCATAACAATCAAAGCTTCAAGAGCTTGACCAATAAAGCATTGAGCTTACTTACATTTCCTATGTGATGGGTGTGATCATATTCTATGTGGGTTCTGGAGAGGGAATTAGAATGTCCTGGATAAACCCCGTTTCCTCCATTGATAGCACCATTCATGATCCCATTCATTCCATTAGCAACCTTATGATGGAGATGGAGGCATCCATTATTATGTTTTCCATTACTGATAAAGTTCCCATGGACGCCACCATTAATGCGGCTTGTGCCTGGTAGCGTTGCATACTGAACCATCTGTCCATTGATATCTGTACCTTGGTAGAGATAGCTGGGAGGGTCATACTCTGTAGAAACAAGGAAGAAAAAATCCTTTAGAAATTGCAACAAAACTCTGATGTACTGCATGTAGATGAAGATCTTGACCTATTTTTCCCTGCATTTAGGGAGCTGCAGTGGCTCAAGTGGTAAGAACAGAGTACTGCAGATCAGCAGTTTGGCTGATCGAATCCCACCA
>JANHJO010009998.1:31884-52260 GCA_032468235.1 Pseudoxyrhopus heterurus
GTATTTTTTTTTCCTTTGGATCAAATTCAGGTATCTTTGGAACACTGCCATGACATTTTTAACAGTCTTTACAGGTGTTAAACAGGGTTCATAGCTGATATGAAACCAAACAGTTTGTTAAGGGTTTTTGGACATTTTAATTATATGTTATGGTTTTATTATATTGACCAGAGTCATAACAAATTGGGATAGCCGACAAATCTCATAAATTATAAAATCTGCACATTTTTGCAATATAACCAGAGTGACAGAACGTGCCCTATATTAGCATTTATTTTAGTAACAGAAAACATTTAACTAATGTTAAAAATCTGAGTATAAATTCCTTTAATTCTAACACCTTGGCATATAAGCTAAAGCTACTTCATAAAACAAATGACATGGAAAAAAAGTAGGATAATCCAAGCCCAGATATTATTCAAATTGCAAAAATTTTGAATTAAGTGTAATTATGCTATTACCACAGAACTATGTAATGTTCAGAAGCAGAATGTTGCTTCCCGAAAAAGGCATTTAAACATCTAAAGCTGTCTAAGAACATTACATTAGATGATCCACTTATTCTCCCCAGCAGCGGTTTCACAAAACATTGGAGCAGAAGCCATTTCTGGTAATACTGGCTAAAATCATTGACTGCAACAAAGGAAGCAGCCTCATACAACTTCAGTCTATTTATCCACCCATTTTATTATGACAGACACACAGACACATGCACACTTTCCAGGTACCAGGTCCTGGTGAATCATCTGCTACCTGATCTTTAAGCTACACAGTCTGCGTGCAAAGCACATATTCTATCACTGAACTAAACTCCAAAGAAGAGCTCTGTGTTTGGAAAAGGTGCTCTCTTATTTCCCTTTGAAATTTCTTCTGTTAAACACACAAGTGACCTTGGAAGTGCACAACTAACAGAAGATTTGAAAGGCGGTTAAAGTCGATGTTTCAAAAGTACATTATTTTCAGATTTATTGGTGGGACTTACCGCCACTATGTCGAGACAGATCTGGAAGGACCACGCCAAAATTGTTAGTTGTTCCTTCCTGAATGACAGAATGTTTAGGAATGCCGATTGGTTGAGAGGGTGTCTGTGAGGTTTTTGAAGAGGATGACCTTTCTGAGAAAAAAAATGTGTATTCAGCAAATAATTTAAGATGTCTTAAGGTACTTTTTGAGTCTTTTTAGTGTTAGTCCCTTACATCTTATTTACATCTTGCTCTATGCAAGCTGGCAACAAAAATGCTGAAAATCCCCATATTTAGGAGCTGCTGTGGCTCAGTGGTTAGAACGAGGTACTGCAGACTACTTTGCAGACTAGCAGATCAGCAGTTTGGCTGATCGAATCCCACCAGGCTCAAGGTCGACTCAGCCTTCCATCCTTACGAAGTCAGTAAAATGAGAACCCAGATTGTTGGGGGCAAGAGGCTGACATTGTAAACCGCTTAGAGAGGGTGCAAGCCCTGATAGGCGGTATATAAATACATCACTATTGCTATATTTTACTCACGTTGCTTTGCTTAATTACTGATACTCAAGGAAAGCTCCCACATGAAAGTGAGTTAATGGAATAAGCTCAGAAGAGCCTTTGAGCATTCACAAGTATATCAATGGGAAATGTTTAAGAAATGCTCTTCCACATATGAAACATCTTTGACAGAGTTGCTCATGGGGTGGGGAATCTGATTCTACCCTGCTCTGGCATTTCCTCTGCTGCTTTGGGAAATGAAAAGGAACTGTTTGTTAAGGGGAAACATGCCAGAGGCTTCCAGGTGTGCAAACGTCAGAAAAAATGTCACCTAAAATGTATTTCAAGGAATGATGAGTAGTCTAACAAACGCTTTCTTACCTTTGCTTGTACGAAAAGTAAGCATGGAAGGCTGACCTTCGCCAGCATCATTTTTTGCAACCATCAGGACTTCATATAGACTGGAAGGTTCCAGTTCTGTAAGACTAAGTTCATTTTCACTTCCAGGAACACGAATTGTATACCAATTAGTAACATTGCCATCCAGCTGTAAAAGGAGAATTAAAAAATGATATCAAAAACTCAAGTTTATAGGAAGGTAGATAAACAATTTGCTGGTTCTAATGTTGAACTGTATTATTTATATCAGGGGTGAAAAATGTCGTCATGGTGATGTCACGTGACGTATTGGGACTTTCCCCCCTTCGCTAAACTGGGCATGGGCATGGCCAGCCCATGACACATCTGGCCCGCAGGCCGCAAGTTTGACAGCCCTGATTTATATAGTAGCCATCTAGCTACCAAACTGTATTTAAAAACAAAAGCACAGGCACAATGAAATGCTTAGGATCGCCACAAAGGTTCTTTCACATACTTCAAAATGTAAATTTCAATCTTCCTATAATACAAGGCCCAAAGATGTTTAAAACAGGCCAACTTTCATTAATTATTATTACTGCCAATGCTTTAAACTGATGTAGAGCAACATCCTGTTTTTCCTCTCTCATAGTTAATACCAGGAAAAATACCAAGTTTTTTTAAAGTCACAAAAACTAATATTTACTTAGAGCCAGGATAGTCTTACCTTGCGATATTTCACAAAATAAACATTGATTGGCCGACCACCATCCTTTCCAGATCGCCAGACCAGGTTATACTGGTCTGGCTTAAGTGTTTGTGGAGGACTGAGAATGATGGGAGCTTCAGGTGGGGAAATGCCACTGGATGTTTTTTCTGTAGCGGTTTTGTCAGTAAGAATCTTGGCCGGAGACTTTCTGGAGAGGCCTGTTTCTGAATCAAGATCTCCATCTCCATCATCATTCTGGGCAATTTCAAAAGGAGGAGCTTCTGTTTTTGTACTGGCTTCATAGGGAACTGCAGAAGAATGTGAAGATTAAAGACAGGCATTGGCTCAAAGATCTTTACAAATGACACTTCACACTATCACTTCTCCCATCAACCTTTCTTCGTAACTGAACCAATGTATATTATCACAAATTGATTTATAACTTTTTTTTAAAGGAAATTAGATTATAGCAGCAAACAAGAACAATTTTTAATCCCATTGCAAGGGTTCCTATGGTTTCTAGATTATGGCTAAACCTATGTTGAAAATAACAACAGCAATAGCACTCAAACTTATATACCGCTTCACAGCCCTTTCTAAGCGGTTTACAGAGGCAGTATATTGCCCCCAACCATCTGGGTCCTCATTTTACTGTCCTCGGAAGGACAGAAGGCTGAGTCAACCCTAAGCCAGTGAGACTTGAACTGCTAGCAGCTGGCAGTTAGCAGATCGCCTTCAGTATTGCATACAAAATGCTTCAAATGCAGGTAATCTTCAACTTAAAACAGTTTGTTTAGTGACCATTCAAAGTTACAATGGCATTGAAAAAAGTAATAGAAAGGATTTGTAAGTAAACACTTCATTGTGCAACTTTATGCCTGCTTGCCTCCCTCTGCTGAAATACTAATCAGTTTGCTATGGATAGCTGATTCATTAAAAATGAAGGAGGGAGAGTTTAATTGTTTCAACATGAATGCTAATGTGTCAGCAACATCACCAAGTTGAACCCAGTTGACCTCAAAACATAACAACTTATTATAATCTCAAGTCTGTTATTATAAGAGTTGATTATAGGCCACAATTCTAGAAACAGACAACTATGGTTTAAATAATTCAATTTGCAAAGATCTAGCACCGAAAGAGCATGTTTCAACATAGAAAGCAATAGAAATTTGATGAGCTATAAAATGTATAATTTTACAATGTGGCAATTTGCGGACGTTCAATGAGTGCAAACCTCCGTTCAAATGGCCCAAATATTTGCACACTATTTAGTAAGACAACTGGGATGGCACTCACCAACTGTAAGGAAAGTCTCTGAACGAGCCAGTCCATAATCATTTGTTGCTTCACAGATGTATTTCCCAGCATGCTCTGCTGTAAGAGGCTGAATATATAAGGAACTTGATCCACTGCGAGACATAATGAAGTAGGCTCTGTCTGCAATGGAGTTACCGCTTCTTGATTGGAGGGATGACTTATATGATTTTGAGTAGAGCACCTGTGAAGGATGGGTGCTAATTATTCCATGCCTGTTGTACCAACGAATTACAGGGGTAGGCAATCCAGTCGCATTACATGACAATGACACAGTGTCGCCCTCTATCATTTTGGTATTTGCTGGCAGTGACGTTATAATTGGGTTGGAACTTTTGTCTGGTAAAAAAAATAAAAGCAGAAAAAAATACACAATACAATAAAATCTCCCAACACAATAAAAGATCTTCTCAAGAGAACCGAACTATCATCGGAGACTAGATGTATAGAAGAAACTTGGATTGGTAGGGAAAAATAAAGGCCCAACTGATTATTTTTGTTTATTTTAAATATTTACATACTGCTTTGCATGAACTACTTCATGAATCAAATTAATTGTCTTATATGTTAAACAAACGAAGAGGAGAACAAGGATAGTAAGGGGGGGGGAAAGGAATGGGAACATTCAAATATTGTAGGTATTTATTGTAGGTAACAACACTCTAAATAGCATGCATAAGTTCTGAAAAGCTTAATACACAAATGGATGACAATACACAATTTGTGCCATCTGCGGTAAGAGCCCTGTGGATTATTTTAGAGGTCAGGCAAGTTTATAATGAAAAAGGTTTCCTAGCAGCGTCAAAAATTGGCCAGGTCTTACAATTCGATGCATAGCTCAGTGGTCAAGATTTACTCACTAGAAATAACCCACAAAGTCAACAAGCCACTTCTGTATATACTAAAGGAGGATAGAAAAAAATGTATCATGTGCTTTTTACCTGCTTGGGAATGAAATTTCCCAGTAGACTGTGAAAATCCAATGCCGTTGTTTACTAAGCACTGATACAATCCTGTGTCTCCTGGAGCAATCTGATTTATTCTCAGCTTGTTTCCTGAAGGGAAATGCCGGGAAGAAAGATGGACGGGAATTCCATTATGGTACCAGGTAACATTAGGTAAAGGATTTCCACGTATTTCACAGGAAAGATGCAAATTTTTGCCCCAAGACACTAACTGATTTTGTAATCCTCTTGATATAGAAGCGGGTTCTAAAACCAAAGAGGAAAAAAAGAAGAGGAAAAAAGGAAGCATTATATCCCGTTTCATTCTGTTGCGACAGCAGCCTTTTGACTCTGAATTTGTAAATTAAAAATTGTCATCGTACCAAGCACATTTATGCTGTAGTTCACGTATTTCACAGCTCCGGAATTATCTTGGACTACACAGGAATAATTTCCCGCATCAGATAGATCCACAGAATCAATGGTAAGATGCGAATGAAAGAGCTTCCATCTGTTCTGAATTAGCACATCTCTGCCATCTTTATACCAGCGAACAGAAGAAACAGGCAGCCCACTAACTACACACTCCAACATCAGAGGTCTATGTTGGGGTATTGCCAATGCCTGAGAACTGGTTGGATGAAGAATATGAAAATCCGCTGAGGAAGAGTCTGCAAATTGAGGAAAAAGTTAGTGTGAGCTTTTCTAACTCAAATTCCTTGGATTCCTAAGTTGTTTTCCCCCACAAAGTATTTTGCTTTGTTTGCAATTCTTATATATATATTTGTTGTAACTATCCACTGTGGATGTTCGGTCAAAAGATAATATTTAATTGTAATCTGTTATCTATGATATTTTCAAAGGCTAAATTCAAAGCCTGTAAAAAGCCTACCGTAAGTTTAAATTGCCAAGCTTACTCTGTCATCTACAGCAGAGTTGTTATGATTTGCTCATCATGCTTTGCACCTCACCTGCTCTGAACTATTTTAACATGGGAAATTGCCTTATATTAAGCGTCTCCAGTAGTCTATCTGGCTCAGCACACTCTATCGAAGTACCACAGGTTTTATACCCTTTCCCAATTCTAGTTGGACATTCTATGGACTGGAGACCTAGATGCAAACAAAAAATTCCCATGATGTGCAAATCCAGCTTTCAATATCAGCAGTTTATTAGTTAAAGGCTAGAAATGCTTCACATCCTTAACTCTGAAAATATTCGTTCATATACAGCATTTAACAATAATGAATATAATTACTGGTAATAAGACTTTTCAGCAAGCAGACATTCCAGCAAACTAGATGGATGAGAGACCTAGCAAAGCAATGGCACTGCACCTTGACAGCTTAATTACACTGATATGTAATACTCACTACTGATTACGAGCTTATGTCCAGTAGGTTCAAGTTTGAGATCATCAGTAATTGGATTATATGCTGCACACTTATAAATTCCCTTGTCATCTGAAGATACATTCAAAATTTGCAGATTTCCAGATGGGAGAATAAGGTAGTTTTCTAGTAAATAGAGTTATTTTAATTAGACTACAAAGAATAAATTGATTTTTCTGTTGAAAATACTGTGTTTAACTTGTATCATATGTTAAAATGCAAACTTGTAGCAGTTCTCAATAAACTAAGGGACATAGAAACTTGCCTGTTGATTGTTCCAGCCATTTTCCCCGTACACGGAAGCGAATCTGTGCTTTTGGATTGCTTTTTGGTAGCTTGCAACCTATTAAAGCAGTATTCCCTTCTTCCACTGAAATTGTGTTTCTCCACGAAGATTCAAAATCATCAAGATCTAGAAAAAATTAAAGTGTTTTGTTTTATTTTTAACTTTTAGTAATTTTGAAGGTCTTTACCAAAAGCATTTTGCTTAATAAAAGTTATTGCTTTCAGCTGATTGGATGCTGAGTTTCCCCTTCCAAAAAAAGAAAAAAGAAAGAAAACAGTAAAAGCCTCGTATATATTCTCAACCCTAGTAATTTGGCTGAATAAGTATAAATCCAGTTCCAAATGTGCCTTAGTGGAGAAGCTCTAGTTATCAGGTTCTTTATAAAACTTGGGAATCTGTTTTTTTTCTTCATGATGTTAAAAGCTGAGTGTGCAGCTTTAGGTTTCAAAAGAACATAATATCCTAAATAGTTAAGGAGGGAATAGGAACAGCTTTAACTCAACTATCTGTCTGACTAGTATCATAGTACCTAATAAGGTTTGCCCTATTTGCAACATATTTTTCCCCAGCCAATTTGTTCTCTGTGCAGCTGGATAGATAATGCAGACCATAAATAGTTGCTCTTTAGAGCGCTATTTATTAAGCCATGTTATGCATTATGGCAGGGGTCTCAAACTCATGGCCCGTGGGCCGGATGTGTCACATGCTGGCCCTGCCCCCGCCCAGTTTAGCGAAGTGGGGAAAAAAGTCCCGATACGTCACGTGATGCTGTTGTGACAACGCGAGTTTGACATCCCTGCATTATGGCATGTAAAGTGGTTGAATTTTACATATTTTCTAATTTATATTTCACATCTGGCCATTTTGAATAGGGTCACCTTGTGCTCTTTTGCAGCACAGCTGACCAAAATAGCAAATGACCCAATTAGCTAACTGATAAATACTAGGACATTAGCAGCAGAATCTTAACAGGTAATCAAACTGTTTGCCAAATAAAGTGACTTTTCAATGCCTGTATTTTCTATGCTGATCTAAATTAACTGATATCTCAATTATAACTTGATAAATGCCTGCTTTGCTTACATGGCAATTCCATGCAATACTGGTCCTGCTGCAGTCATTTCATCAGCAATCAATACAGTGCAAAAGGCACTCAATGTATTCACAGTTTTCTATAGTCCTTAGCGTCTGTAAGTACCAACTAATGTTCATAAGCTCTCAAGAGGATCTTGCTATGGGTCAGTACTCTACAAAAACATTTATTCTTCTCAATTATGAGAAGTTTTTCTCTTATGGGTATTTTGGATATGCTTCAAAAGCAAAGTATATTTATAATGGAAATGTATCAAGCTCAGGCATAAGAAAGGAGTAATTCAGACGTTTTATTTCTGATCTGAAATAGTCAAATTACCCTCAACAGAAATAAGTCTTCTGTGCAGATATGGGGGAGGGGAGAAGCGGAGAGAAGGAAGCAGCAGGGCATCTTTCTTTCCACATTGTTTAAATTACCAGCTGAACATTTTGCAGGGTTGATAAGTTGTAAAAAAAAAGTATTTAATAATTGGACTGCTCTACACATAGTATTTGAAGGCAGGCAAGCACAGCACCTGCCTTAGAAGAGAATCTACTTTTTACTGGGATCAGATGGTTGCATTTGGCCAGAGAAGACATGCTTAGTTTAAGGATTGCAAAACGATCCTGTTTTACCCAACTGAAGCTGCATTTTGTTTCCTACCTGAAGAACAGCACAGCCTTAATTTATAATTAAGTGGGATAAATTAGGATTAATAAACCTATTAACAAGGTTAACTTGTTTCTTTTTCTTTCAAGTCAGAAATAACAACATTCTTTGTTTAAAAGTTTCACACAGGTGTGTAATGAAATGTATAAAGTGCTACACACACGTGTGTAGCACTTCACAGAGATTTCATTTTGTATAAGCGTCTGTTCCACTCTGTGTTTGAAAGAGAATATTTATAAGCCACTTTCTACATTAGTTCAGACATATCCATACAATTTTACTTCGCTCTAATTTTGTGTGCGACTAAACCTACTCTGAAATAAGCTCAGAAACAAAAGAGGCCAATGGGAAGAATAAAATTTTTATGAAGTGTACAGTTTCACTATCAATCAGAATATAACTTACATGCTACAGATACAGTTGCAGGCTTGCTGATTATTGCACCAATACTGTTATTAGCAACACACTGGTAGGTTCCAGAATTTGAAGGACTAAGAGAGAAAATGGTAAGGGATCCTGCTTGTGGGTCTACTTGCTCTATTTTCTTATGCAATTTCTCTCCATTGAATATCCAAGAGAGATGAGCTGTCGAGGGTTCAGCGGAACAGTAAAGTTTTATAGTTGCTCCTGGCTTCTGGACGGTAGAAAGAGGTTCAGAAATAAAGTGAGGAATCAACTCTAGGGAGGAAAAAAAAGACACACATATATGTTTATCACTACTGTCAACTGGCAGACGTTTATCAGTCTAAAAGAGAACACTAGGAACGTATCAAGGAAAGTGGATTTACCTGAAGCTGCAGTGGAGAGGAAAACTGTAAGAAAAAGCAGTTCGTGTGAAGGTACTGGATCAGGACGCATAATGCCAAGTTACAAAGGCTGGTGGCAGAGAGCTTCAGAGTAATATGACTCAATGAGGAACCTACAAAAGAAGACAGTATAGGCAACATTTTCAAAGCATATTTTTCATGAGTGAAAATGTAAGGCTTAAATATGTATAAAGGTAAGTTGGCGCTTAACTTCATGGACACATCCATGTAATTTTCCTGGCAACACGACAGAAACGGCATGCCCTTTCCTCCTCCAGGTACTGCCTGCTAATCTCATCTCAAGTACTAACCTGGGCTGATCCTGCTTAGCTTCCAAACCCAGTCAGCTAGGTGTTGACAGCTAACATAGTTTCAACCATATGTACCAGAACTAAGACACAGAATGGAAAGCCTTTAATACCCTCAATCTTTTTACTTGTAGAAACATGTATGAATCTTGTTATTTTTAAGTTCACAGCACGTCCACAATTCTACAAACAAATTAGGTATCTTACCCAAAGGAAATAATCCCAAACAGCTTCAGCCTTGTTGGCTTCTGCTACTTTTAAACAATGAACTATAAATATTAACACTTAATTTTTTGAATTTTTCTTTTCCCATAGGTTCTTTTGTGGCAGAAACAAGAGTTTAGGACCATATCAGAAAAAATATTTTGACACAAGGAATTTATACAGACATATTATGCAGACATATTCTTTACCAATTTATACAGACATATTCTTTACCAATGCTACAATTTTTAAGACACTTTGGGAAACTTGTGACAACATCTGGTGAGAAGCACATGAAGAGGCACAAATCAAACACTCCTTTGTAGAGAATAAAAATTAGGAAATTGATTGATTTTAATAAACTGTCAGACCAACAATCTCTTTAGCATAGTTTCCCCTATTGACTTTGTTGTCAGAAGCCAGCTGGAAAGGACATAAATGGTGATCACGTTATCCTGGGATGCTGCAACCATCATAAATGGATACTTGACAATTGGCATCTATTATAAAATTTTTGATCACATGGCTTTGGGGAGGCTGCAGAGTTCTGTGGCTTTCTACAATATCTGGAAAACCACAGGGTCCTCTATCTAAATTATATACAATTCATATATATACAATCACACAGTGCTTTAAGCCTAGAAAATGAAACTGGATTATAAGCTTCTTGCCAAGGCACCTTTAAAGTAAAAAGTAGTGAAGCTACAGTATTTAAACAGACATTCCCCCTACCACCAATGACTCTCCAATGAAGAACAGAATTTTAATGGAACCCACATCATAAATGGAAGCGATCTGACATGCAAAGATCACTAGGGGTTTCCTTTGGGGGGGGGGCAAACAGCAATTAGTAGTAGGCTACCAACTACTGATATGCTACCCATTAGTTTTAACTACAGGACTGATTTTGTTATTTAGAGAACAGTTAAATCTGCTGACAAGTTTATACATAACAGGCATTAGTATTTTCTCACACTAGATAATTTTCCATTAAACAAGGCTGTCCTTAATTAAGAGACCTGAGTGAAATGAAGACTAAAATATATGTTTGGGCAGATTTTAGGAGTTTAATAATCACAACTAACTACACCAAAGGAACACAGCACCTCTGGGGTTTATTTACCAGGCACTCCCACCTTTTCACAGGCTCAATCAAGTCAGCCAAGCATGCAAACTGATCCTGTCGCCAGCAAAAGCATTTCCTTTCACTGTGGTCAGCCAAAAACAGAGGAAGAAAATGGAAATGACTTGAAGTTATGGCACCAAACAGACCAGACAAGCAAGGAAATAATCAACTCCACATGAGCCACTTCTAGCCCATCACAATGAAAAGGGACCATGACCAGCCCCAGGAAAGGTCACCAAGGGGGGTGGGTTTCACACACAGAAAGAGGCAATAGCAAGAAGCTGCCAGCTGCAATAAGCATCAGTGTGTTCCGAATTACAGTCACAGAAGGACTGAGTTCAAAGTAACTTTTAATTTGATCACAAACTAATGCTAGCAATCATTTTAAAACCCTACCGATTCTATTCAAAATAGTAAGGATGTCTCCTGTATTTTGGTGGATTAATTAAAATACAAGTTTGATGTAGCAAGGGAAAGAAGGAACGGAGACAGTGTTGGTTTCAAAGTTTCAGTCCTTCAACTGTATTCTTAGAAGCTCTATGGCAGCAAAAGGTAAGTCAATAGCACTTCTTCCAAATAGAAAACATATTTGCACATCACTATAAACCACAAAAGAAATAATTCTTGTATATTTGTAACAGGGCTTTGTTTTGGTCCATGCTGCTTGACTTCTACTATTATTCACTGCGGCTAAGAGTTAGTTGCATAGGTTATTTGACCTATAATGTAAATACCATGCTAGTGGTATAAAAGTATCTTCTTTAAAAATAAAAAATGATTTCTATCATTTTGGCTGTTATAATTAACTATGATCCTCAGTTCACTGTGACGGTAACTAAGCATTACTTTAAAACTAAATCAAGAGTCTTAATGTTTCTTTTCAATCTCTTATAATATTACTGTATTTGTGATAAACAGAACTGAGTCCTTTAATGGAGGATACTGTAGTTGTAGTTGCTTATCAAGAAAAAAGTGTTAAAATTTAAACTGGCTCATGAAATTGCAGATGGTTTGAACTAAACACTGTTTTTTGTCATTTTAAATCACAGATGTGTTCTTCAAAAGATCTTTAGACTACTAATTCATGATATTTTCTTAAGACAACAGATCTAAAGCAAAGGTAACGTGTTACCTTGTTGATCAACTATCATTTTTTTTGGAAAAATACATAAAAGTACCATCTTTTTACAGAAACTGTTAAATTCAACATTTATAAACCATACAATGATTAAAGCAGGAAACACAGAGGTGGGTAACCTGCAACCCCACATTCCTTTTAACAGCTCCCAGATCTAAAGCTGCCACCACCTCCCTTGGTGTTTCCCACTCTTACTTTTGACATTAAAACAAAAAATAGCTTTTCTTCAAATATGGAAAGCTGGCTTCATATCCTCTAAAGTTATTTTTGATTCAAAAATGCTTCAAGGCCTCAATTAAGCCTCATTTATTTTAGAAAATATAGATAGTTCTTGACTTTCAACAGTTCATTTAGTGACTGTTCAAAGTTACAATGGCACTGAAAAAAGTGACTTGGGACTGTTTTTCACTTACAACTGTTATAGCATCCCTATGGTCATGTGAACAAAATTTGGATGCTTGGCACCTGATTCATACTTATGACAGTTGCAGTCCCGGGGTCATGTGATCACCTTTTGCGCCTTCTGACAAACAAGGTCAATGGGGAAGCCAGATTCACTTAACAACCATATTACTAACTTAACAACTACAGAGATTCACTTAACTACTGTGGCAAAAAAGTCATAAAATGGGGCAAAATTCACATCACTTAGCAACAAAAAGCTTGGGCTCAATTGTGGTCATAAGTCGAGGGCTACCTTTACAAACAACAGGTGACTGCAGACCACTGCTTTGTTTGGAAAGTATGCCCCTTCTCCCTCTCCCCACAAAGGGACAAAGGTAGATAGGGTAGCATAGTGGGACCTTCAGAAGTGGGCTGGCAGTTGGGATTTAGAAACAGCGTTCATCTTCCGTGGTAGCTACTTACAAATGGGCTGGTTCTTAGGGGCCCTTAAGACACTGAGACTGCCTACATCATTTCCCTATAGGCCAAGTGTGTTCATGGGTTCAAAAGTCTGGTGACCCCTACTTGACAGTCTCCACAGAGGCTTCCTGCCATTCTGAAATAGGAAACATAAATAATCACAATAGAAGCCAATACAAACTCATAAAAAGATTTTTCCATTTCAGACATGTTCATAATTTAGGTTGCCGATCTGCATTTGAAAGGTATCACTGCTAGACAATTCATATTGAAACTATCTATTCTGCAAGCTGGTTTATATCAGATGCTTCAGATTTTCTGAATGTCAACCCCAACCCCAAAATCCCACTCAAATGCATATGCCTGCAGCTGTGTGACTACTGTGCAAACACAGGAAAAAAGCCGTTTCTTTAGGTAGTGAGCACCCCCCACCCCCCAAGATATGAAGCACTTTTCCAGCTTGAGAACCACATTTACAATACGAAAGCACAACTATTTGTGTTACACACTTTCCATTTTAGGAAAAGAAAGGAATATATAAATACACACCTGCAACCAGAATTTATAGTTACCCACTAATCTACTAATAAGTTATATCACCAGGCATTAGAAACCAGTTATTCTACAGCCAGAGGGAAAAATGCAGGCATAATGAATAAAATAACTCAGATTTAAACTCTGAATAATGTCCAGGTAATAGAGATGATTTAAATTTGACTGAAGCATATCACACACATAATCGCTAAGTTTTAGTTTCTATTTCTTTTGTAACTCACTCAAGTTCCTATTACATTTTTTTTGGCATATTATACATACAGAAAAAGATAGTAACTCTAAAATTATGATGCCCCCCCTGCCCCCCCCAAAACTAAATAAAACATCTTATTACTTTTGTCAGTGAACTGAAAGCAAGCTTCCAAATCTAGTTTTCCCTTTCAAAAATATAGAAAGGACAAGACAAGATGCAATAAGTAGATCTATTTTTTTAGCTTGTCTTTTAATCTGCTGGCACTATTTCTCGACTGATTATGAAACAATCAAAACCAGAAGACCCTAACAGGTGAAACAGCTTTATAGGGAAATCAGACTTTAATAATACAGTAATAACAATCTATTAAACTTGTGTGCTACCCAATGCCCAAGAAATTACAATAAAATCAAAGATTAATAAATCTATTTGAAAAAGGATTTTTGTACCAAGGTCAACGTTTATGGTTCTATATTGTAATGATGAAAATCCCCTAATAATAGGCAAGACCTCTTTGACTGCAAATATATTAAATGATGGAAGGATAAAGCATTATTCCTCAATATTTCCCTAAAATTAATTTGTCCAATATGCTAGCCATTGTTTTTCAAGCCACAAAGCATGACCATTCAAAATATATGACATATTTTTATTTAAAAACAGTGTGACCCAGCATATTTGTGGTTTTAAAAACAACAGTATTTCAGGGTTACTTGATGTCTAGTCTTTATTAATGCACTAAACAATTCAATTTATTAATTCACATATTAATTTATAAACTCCACGAATTTATTAATTCATTCGTTTTTGACATGCTCTCACAATTCAAGTTTTTGGTCAGAAGAAGCAATACTGAAGACTTCTGAAAATTGGATTCCAACTGTTGGGGTTCTGTTACATTTTCAAAAAGGGACTTCGATTATGAGTGATGTATCCCTTCCAAGTTCCCTCATGAAGCAACCCAAATTCTCACTTCCAGAAAGTTTAATTTCAACTTTGTTTTCCATCACACTAATGGCCTCCTCTAGCACTTCCATCAGCCAAACAACCTTTTGTGCCTCTATGATGCACAATGCCTCATTGAAGCATACAAATATTTTTCTTTTTCTAAAAAGTACAGCATATTAAATTAGTTGCACTCTGAGACACTAGAGGCCAGCACCCCAGTGCTTTGGCTGGTGCTTTCTCCACATATTTGTCACACTTATTCACAACTAGTTAGCTTACATCACATCTACATGTTGTTTGTGTTTTCTTTCATTCCAGTCTTCTACCATATTAAATTCGTACTCATGAAGCAAATGAGTAGTGTAAGAAAAAAAGGGAAGTCACCACATAATACAGAAGCAAAGATCAATATAAATGAGAGTTCCTATTGATTGTCAGTATATACAGCATACAATACTAGCTAAGAGATAATAAGGCATAGAAAAACACTTACGTTTTCAAATAATATTCATAGCAATGGTCTACATATTCGAATAAAGAGAAGTGAGTGTCTTGTTACTTTGCTGTTGAAAAAGTTTTATCAAAATCAAAATGTAATACCAGAGTCATTTCATGACTTAAAATCAAATACTTGAAAAATGCTTATTAAATGTTGTCCAGGTATTTAATTCTGTCCTCATAAACCTTGATGGGAATATCTCCTTAAAAAGCAAATGCTTGGGATACTGGGCTATTTTGCAACCACTTATAGCAGGAAGTAAATAATCTGATGGGATAGAATAAAATGCTCAGTTTAATGGACAAATGCACACCAAGTGGTGTACACTTGCAAGAATGAATGACAATTTTCTCCTGAAACTTCTCAAATAGTGGAATCAAATGAGCAGAACACTTTTTCACTATTTTTGTTTTTTTGTCCCCATTAAAATGACCAATGCCACCAATACACTATGTTGTTTTCCTTGTGAACTTAAAGGATTAGTTGAAGAAAGAGGAAGAAAGCAATAGAAGTATGGAATAAATTATCTCAAAAAAAATTCACCAAATTTAAAATATCAGATTTGCTTGTTTAATGCTAGAAACAGGGCAAAGTTTGAAGTCCAAACTTGCATTGGGAGCAACAGAGAAAGACCTAACAAAAATTCTTGCTGATTAACATAATTTTGATATATTCAATGCTTGCTCATATAGACAAACATTAGTGAATTATTTTTGAGCCTTAGGTAACAAACCTAATAGTATGCTACAAAAACATGAGAATATAGGGTATTTACAACAATGCTGGAACCGACCAGCAGAGGGAGCACAGAATAGTGAACATTTTGTAGAACTGAACTGTAAACATTTACAAACTTGAACGAGAACAAAATAAACTGGTCTACCAAAATTAAATAGATGAACATTTTCAGGTACGCAGAAAATGCTCTTCAAGGTTTTCAGAATAAATATTTGATCTGAAATATAATTTCATTCAACTGTTGCAAAAATTCAGAAAAATTTTATAGTAATCTTGCAAACTATAACAATTATTTCTGAAATATGTTTCAAAACTATAGATGTTTAGTGATTTAAAACATAAAAATAGAAAATTAGGTCTAGTGCTGTTCAATATAGTTAAACATACCCTATCTATTATGCTGATAATTAACCACTTTTTAAAGCTTATATTACAAATAGATTTTATCATATATTCAGTTATACGTTCAGTGTTAGCATTTCAAATGATAAACTGAAACAATGTTAGATAAATTTGTAATCCCAGTTGACAACTTCACATATTTACCCTATCTACCAATGCTAAACATTGAAAAGCCACTCAAACAATAAATTCCCTCTAATGTTATTGTTTTATATGAGCTTCAGTGTGTCAACTGCAGGTTTTGTTTATATAAGCTCAAAAGCAAGCTTCCTAAATCTTTGAGTCAAAAGAAATGTCAAAATATTGGGGCGAGTAAAGAAGCAGAGATTGTGAGTGACTGTGCCAAAAGAGAGTGGGTATACATATTACAAACAATTATCATAAAAGTATTCACAAAATAAAGGACTAATTCCTGATTATTTCTGCAATTATGATTGGATAAGTTATCCAGTCAACCACCACCTGGCTCTATATCATTAGTAAAAATGAAATATAAATAAGACAAATCTTTAATAGAAAACCTATCTAAAGTGGCTTAGCTAAACCAACTACTTACACATAAAACAAACTTTTAGTACAAATCACTACTTTGTTCTGAAACACTTCTTAGTATAGAATTACTACCTGATAATAAGGACTACTCATCTTAATAGAAATAAGGATGTTTTTCCTGAGAGAATTGATTTTTATATATAAGGTTCAGTTATCTACTACATATACATTATCAGCATTCTAGAAATAAAATAAAAAATATCTGGAACTGATTAAATATTGGAAAACAGTACATTCCCCTGAAAGAGAAGTTAATTGCTTACTAAGAATTCAGCATAATACAAATTTGTAACAGGCATAATAAAAATAATGCTCTGCAAGGAAATCACAAATTTGTATTATAATTACTAGAATGTTATCATTTTAAGAGTTGGAAAGCTGTATTTTAAACATGTTAATCACTTTCCTATTTATATGCAAAGACTACAAAAAGCACACACCACTCCTACTATATTACATTTCATTAAAAAAAGAATAACTCACCCACTTCACAAGTAAAATTGTCTGTTTTCACATACCTTCCTCAAGAGTTTGTCTCTTCTGACTAAGAAACAAGGAATCAAATCAGATGATTTCAATAAGTGTGGATGAATTAATTTTAGTGCCCCAAGTACAGCAGAGATTGACTTTAAACATTAGTGTCTGACTATTCTTTCAGGTTGGGCTGTTAAGTCATGCCTTGATTTTAGATCTGCCAACACATGGATTCTTCTACTTCAGTTCAGCCTCCCCCACTTATCATCAAGAGTGATATACTTCTTGTTCTATTTCCCCCACCAACTCCCCCTGCTCCCTTACAAAAAAAAAAAAAAAGGCACTGCAGGGCAGAAATTCTTCAGGTGCTTGCTAATGGAATTCCCAGGGTCTATGAGCCGCTTCGGGGATCAAGAGATCTCATAGCTCCCGCTGGGGTAAGAAGCAGCGAGTCTGTTCCATTTAATCAAATACAGAATGAATTTTCAACCCTATTCACTAGGTTGTCTCCAGGGCTCCAAAAAAACACCAGGGAGCTAGAATCACACTAATGTGGCTCTTTCAGGCAAATATAATTAGTTTGATTTTAAAAGAGCCACATTAATATCACCTCGCTCCTATTATCAGATTGTGAATGATAGTGATACTGTATGCTTTAAGCTTGAAAAACTGAAGGATAACTGAACATGAATCATGCAAAATGCTATACATTCTGCACTGAATGTTTCCTATTATACCATACTGCCTGGTTTCATTTTAACAGCAAGGTAGTTAGTCATGGTTAGCTCTTTGTGTATTAACAGAAACCAGCAGTGATTCCTTTTTTCCCCCTTACAGTTTCTCTTTTAAAATAAAATCCCCTAATAATAGGGCTCACATGAAATGCTGCGTATTTATACCTTGGACTTCTGAATCCCTAAGCTATAATTAATAAATGGACTATTTCCCAAACAGGCATATTTTTATATTTTAAAACACTGGCTTAAAATGCAGAGGATTAGTCCTAAAGAATTTTCAGTTATCAAAGTACAGCTGTCATTTATACACAATAAAAAAAGTATAGCACCTAGCATATGCATAATAAAACTAACAAATGAGTTCACGTTTTATACTAGATGCAAAAATTAGCTCTGTATGAATTTTATATCCCATGGAAGAAATGTAGAATTATAAGCCTCCCACTAGGAATTCAATATTGAGTTCCCTTGACTTTTACAAAAACAGCACAGCTGTTTTATTCCACTGTATACAAGACTCAGTCACTACTGTATTATTAAACTTGTCAAAGCATGCTGTCTAAACAAAATCAATTTCATTATTTCAAAGTCAAACCACCTGCAACCATGGCCAGTGTGATGAAAAAAACTAGAACAAGATCCAATTCTTCTCTATTTTGGAGAAGAGGATTTTTTTTACTTTTTTTTACATTTGAAATATATTAAATATCAGCCAAAAATAAAATTAAACTCATAGCTAATATACTTGTTACAAGCAATACAAGTGTAAAGACAGAGTAAGGTTGTAATCAGAGATTTCAATTCTATTTATGAGAACTGACCCTCCCCCCACTATTCTCTCAATCTTCTGTATTTTTGATTCATTAATATGCTGAAAGCACTTAACACAAGGAATGTTCTTATGTAAACCCACAAATCAAAATGAATTATATTGATGATTTATTGGATACAAAGAAACTAAAATTTCCTTTTTAGATTTGCTTTTCTTTGCACACAACTTTTTGGACACTATGCAATTTTGACATGTGTATAACAGATAGCAGTAATGCAATCTGCTCCTACTAAGAATGTTCTCTAGTTGAGCAGCGCATAAAAACAGCTAAAGTTTCCAGACAAAATGTGGTGTTTCATCTTCGCCCAAATAAAACCTCCCAACATATTGCTGCTATAAATACTCTAAGAAAAACAAGATGCAGCTTACAATTTCACATTCAAAAAGAACTTTGCCAAAAGTTAAACAGTTTGAAGTTGACAACTGAGCCTCTCAATCATGTTTCTCATTGAAGTGCCAGGCACTGCCTTTGGTTTTATCAAAAGCAACTTTCTGATCAAGTCAATATCAAAAGGATTGCACAGGATCCAATTATCTGCTTCTTCTTAGGATTTTGTTATGGAAATGAAGTATCACCCTCCATAGTAAACAGAAACAAATTCCAGCTAACACAAGGTTATTCTATTTCTCACATGCCTCTGGAGTAACGTTAATGCTAAAGTAATCTCTAGATTTAAGAAATAACTTTTCCATATGATGCATGAAGAACTAAAAATGATTATGATAAACTAAAGAAGGAAAAAAAAACATTTTGATATCAAAAGTACCATAACAGACTATTCACAAGGACACAGAACATAAAAAGCAATGGCTTGCACAGGTCAACTTATGGTGGGAAATAAATACAAGGGATATACATAGAGTAATTAACTCATCTCCCATTCTGTCAAGGAAACAAAAGCTACACATGGGTTAAGAAACAGTAAAGCAGGGTCAACTCCCTTCCATACATACTGCCTGATTATGTATAGGAAGGAGGAAGTAACAGCAACTCCTGACAAACTCCAATATTGTTTTGCATATGCACTTTGCACTGCAGCAGAATTGCACATACAAGGGTATGTGCTCAAAAAAAAAATCTTTTTTGCTCTCCCTCCCCCCCCCTTTTAAAATTTAGGGGAGCAGATGTTTTGGCATCAGGAAAAACACCACTTTTAACTCCTTCCTTTCAATGTCCTAGGATTTACAGAAAGAAAAAAGGCACTTCCCATTCCATTTAGTCCTTCAAGGGTAGTAGGTATGTGCACATCTGAATGGCCTTATGAAGAATAATCACCGCTGGCACTCCTTGCATTTCCTTTCCTTTTTATCTTCCCTATGATTAAAACCCAACGGTGGGTGCAAACCGAAGGGCATTATAATTCAGAAAAATAAGATATACCTGCTGGTCTTTTAAGATGTCAGAATTTTAGGTTTGATTTTGTTGCAGAAGTTCAACCCCAGCCCACTCTCTGCAATCCCTAATGAAAGCCTGTGGGGCTTTACAACCCCGAGAAAAGCCCCCTTTTCCCTTCATGCTCCACAATCGCGATCCAAGAGATGCGCCCCTTGAATCTTGCCAACCATCTCTCAAAAGGCCAAGAGAAGTTTCGGATACCCCAAAAGTTGGGGAATTCAACGCGGAGGGGAGGCGATCATAAATCTATCTCCAAGGTGCCAAGCGCTCTTTCATCTTCCTGTCGCTCCCCCCCCCCACAATCACCCCCTCCCCAAATTTATGTCACCAGCCTTGCTGCAAACGGTGAGGAAAGGCAGCCTCCGCCAGCCTGCGAACCCGTGGGAGGGTTTCACCA
>JANHJO010009998.1:62305-75556 GCA_032468235.1 Pseudoxyrhopus heterurus
ACATCCGGATGACCTCTGGATGGCAGGAATGTGATACTGAAAACTAACTCTGGTTATACCTGGTGGGCATGCAGAGTTTTGCAGACAGATCTTTTGCATAGCCCTGATTGTAGCTCATTCTAACGCAGGGTGTCAAACTCAAGGCCCGGGGTCCCGATTTGGCCCGCGGGGTGCTTAGATCAGGCCTGGAGGGCTGCCTTAGAAACAGCAAAGGACCAGCCCACGGTGCCTCTGCTAGCAAAAATGGAGCTTGGGAGGGCGTCCCTCCCGAGCTCCATTTTCGCTGGCAGAGGGTTGCAGGAGGCCACCGCAGCTGAAAACAGAGCTCGGGAGCCCGTTTTTGCTGGCAGAGTGCTTGGGCCACCACAGGCACCCCAACATGAGTGACATCGAGCTGGCTACACCCACCCTGGCCCCCGAGGTCAAACACAACCCTGATGCGGCCCTCAATGAAATCGAGTTTGACACCCCTATTCTAACCATTACTCCTACACAATTGTACAATTAAGCTGAATATGTTGGATGGCTATAGAAATGAATCTATGGGCTCTTTCTTCAGCATAGACGAGCAGCATGTTTTGCTGGAAACTGCCCTTTAACAGCACCAGTTTAATTTATGTCCCTAGAAGGCTGAGTTCTTAGAATGATTCTTCTGAAAAGGATGATATTTAACCAAGCACCCTGGACCTCTACAGCATAATATTCACAACAATCCACTTGAAGGTGCAATTATCCTCATTTGCTGAGGGCTACTCTGCTAGATTGCTAAACCAACATCCAAAGCAGGAAGGCGATTGCAGAATGCTTCAGTGAAGAAAAGATAATGACACTGCCCTAAGTGTTAAAATATTATATTACTTGCTCAAAGGGCACTGTGCTCTTTAAAAAAAAAAAGCATGTGAAAAGGAACATTCATATTACATTGTCCAGTCTCTTCACAAAGGGAGCTGCTGACAGTTGAAAAGATGCTGGTGAAGTAGATGGGGCCAGGAGGCACCGCCTGGAGATGTGTTTTTACTTAAAACCCGTTAAAACAAGGTAGGTGTCAAACAGGAAGACCTTCACAATATTAGAAGCAGCACCAAATGGTGGCTTTGCCACGCATTGCCCTGAAGCCATGAAATCTCAGTTTCCAAAAGCAAACAAAAAATATCTTAACTTCTTCCTTGTCAAGCTAATGTTTCAAGGAATTTTAAGATATATTCTTCATTATGGTTGGTCACGCAGTCAGTTTAGGCTGGGTTTGGGGGTTTTATCCATTGTGGTTGAGCACATAGTGGGCAAGATGTTCAGACTGGATTTGGCATCTTTATCCACCTATCGAGTTCTTTCTAAGGATTTGTGTTAGGCAGATGTTGTTTCATGGTGCAAAAGGTATTATTACAGGATGTAAGCTGTTCCAAGTAAAGTTGCCTTTTGCAATTGACTGGTGGTGGTTTCGTCAATGCCACTGATGTTCCATTATTATTACAGGTAGTCCTCGATGTACTGTATGACCACAATTAGCCCAACATTTCTGTTGTTAAGCGAAACAGTTGTTAAGTGAATTTTGCCCCATTTTACAACTTTTCTTGCAAGAATTGTTAAGTGAATCACCAGAGTGCTTAGCTTAGTAACATGGTTGTTAAGTGAATCTGGCTTCCCCATTGACTTCGCTTGTCAAATGTTTGTAAAAAGTAATCACATGACCCATCATAAATACGAATCTGTTGCCAAGTGTCTGAATTTTGATGAAGTGACCATGGGGATGCTGCAACGGTCATAAGTGTGAAATATGGTCATAAGTCACTTTTTTCAGTGCCGTTGTAACTGTGAACGGTCACTAAATGAACTGTTGTAAGTCAAAGACTACCTATATTATTATCACATAGTCAGCCAGAGATTTAGACTGGATTTGGCATTTTTATCGCCTCTCAAGTCCTTCTTATTAGATGTGCATTGAGATAACTCATCCTGATCCTCAGCCAAACTTATTTTGGAAAGCTGAATGAGTTTGAATTTTGGAATTTCATAAGGTTCAGGCAGTAGGGAAGTGATAAAGGCGAATCAGGGTGAGCTGTGTTGCTATGGAAACAGGAAATGGCACGGATCCATGAAAATGGCTGCTGTGTTGTGAATGGAGACAACTCCATCCCGGAATGTTTACTCTGGGCTTGGCTGTATAAATAGCTACTGCTGTTTTAAGGGTTTTTTTCTTTCTTTCTTTCCTGCAAAAGGATTCTGCAGGCCAAGTATAAAATAAACAAAGCCATAAGCTTCAAGCCTCTGTTTTTGTTTTCTTCTTCAGATAGCACATTGGTTCCTCTTGCCGTTTGGGATTACTCCAGATTTCCACTGTCCATTATTCTCCTCTTTGCTTACATGATGGAACAGCATCTTAAAGCCCCATGGAAACAGATGCATTTCATCAGCCTGATGCGCTTAAGGACTTTAAAAAAGAAAAGAAAAGCAACACTTCTCTAATAAAACACTAAATCCCCTATGAGGATAATTATTCTTTGTGGATTAAAAGCCAAATAAACAAGATCAAGACCTCAATTATTTAAAAACCACATCTTGGAAGGAGACAGTGAAATACAGCTCCAGAGAAGGTCCAGCATTCTACAACTCTTTGTATTGGTTATATGGATCCTCAGATTGCCTGGTCCACATTTCCACGTAGAAATGCTGTACTGACCTCGGTAGCCTCTGAAATGTCCCAACAGTCTGAGATGGAAAGATCTTGATTGATTAGAAATGATTTGTGAACTTTTCTTGTTTCCTGATATTTTTGTGCATACCCCATAGGCCTTAACCAGCCATATCTAATCTATAAAGTATAATTCTCTTAAATTTCATAGAACCATAAACTTGGAAGTCATGGCTGAGCAACAGCCATCTGGAGCCTTCCAGATGTTGTTGAGCTACAACTCCCAGCAACCTAGCAAATATGGGCAATGGTAAGAGAGTGTAAGATGTAGTTCAGAAACACTGGGTCAACTCTGGGTCAATTCTCATCTCCGTAACCTAATTCAAGGAGTATCACCTTACCAATTGATGTGTAATCTAAACTAGGGATAAGTCTTTTTTCCCTTGTTGTTTTGTACTTTTCCCTAACATTGCTGGGCAGCACAACTGATGGGAAAGTAGTAGTACTCTGTAATCAAAAAAAAATTCTGGAGAATGCCAAGTTGCAATGCTAGCCTTATCAAAGTGGTGCTTATGTAACATGATTAATTAGGTTATGACCAGGGTTAATATGTCATGCAAATAATTCAACTTGTGAGATTGGAGCTAGTTATAATTCCAAAAGCAGCCCAGGATTGTTTGGAACTAATTAAATATTTCTTGGTATATGATATGAATGCATACATGAAGATGAACTCTTCCTTTCATCAGCAGAGATTAAAAATGGGGCTTCGCTGGGAACTAACTTTTCAGTGATCAATTTACTTTTCATCTTCCCTGTGACCACGTAGGATTGGTCCTTAAAAGATCTACAGAAAATGGTGGGTTAAAACTTCCTCAATTCTACCTGCAGTGGCCACAGCAGAGGTTTGTTTTGTGTATATGCATTTTTAAAGGGTCTGTTGTGGCGTGTTGGCCACCGGCCCCTCTAGCAGTCAAATCAGAGGAAGAGGAGGCGTGGGAGTCAAGGTCAGCATCAAGGCAACCTGAGAGCTACGAGGGGGAAGAGGGAATGGAGCTGTCAGAGAGAGAGTCAGAGGTGGAGCCTGGTCCATCCGTCAGCCCTCAGATGGAGAATCAACAGCCACCAGGTCTGGAGATGGCTGATGTGGAAGAGGAGGAACAGCTGGGTCCAGTGCCTGACGCGTGGATGTGCAGAAAGCAGAGGAGAGGAGAGCAGTGGAAATCTATGGGCCGATCCTTGGGAAGGAAGAGCCACCACTGCTAGAGAAGCCCCACCCTAGCTCTGGGGATAAAAGGCAGGAGGTGAAGATGAATAGATGTGACAGACAACTATTTATCTCCCTGCCGGACACACTTATTAGCCTGCGTTGAAAGAGAAACATTTGCCAGGGCTGCTGGCGCTCCTAATAAAGGAATCTTTCAGTTAACTTCAGAGTATTTGTCGTGTTTGGGGAGCTGGATCAGAACAGTCAGGAAATTACAGCATCCCAAATGCAACTGCTTAAAGACTGGCATCCAAAAACTGCACTACATTGGATGCCTCCTGGAGGAAAGAGGAACCAAGGCCAGCCTTGGAAAACCTGGTGCCAAACACTTAAGGAAGATGTTGAGTTTATTAATGTCTGTTAGGACAAAGCCGAAGATGCTATAAATGATCAGAACTGCTGGAAATCACTTGCTGCCCAATGTCCTCTACACAGGACCTAATGATAATGATGATGAAATGCTTCTGTGATGGCCGGATGTCCTACAAAGGTGGTTGCCTTTCATTTCATTGGGGAAACCTTGATTGCTAGCTGCTTGCCCAAGGACGTACATGCCACAAGACACAATCAGGATCAAAGAATTCTACAAAAGAGGACAAAATACAGAAATGAAAGAAAGAGAGAGAGGGCATATGAGTGCATGCACAAAGTTTCAAGGAAGAGTATAGTGAGAATGAAATTTTGAGGGAGCAAGGATGGAGCAGAGATACAAAGAAAGCTAGATAGGTTGTTCTTTGAAATGAAGGGAAAAAAAACCTCCCTAGGGCTGCAATATAACATTGTGTGCTTTGATAGACAGGTTGGTATTGCAACGAACATTACTTATGTGGGAATGCAGTATTCAGAAAGAATTTGGGAACCAGGTCTACCTTCTGCAGATTTGCAAAATCAATTTAGGTATTATACCAACCTGAATTCAAACAGCTCATCTTGAGTTTTACATCAATCTGCAAAGTCTGGCTAAAACATATGACTTTACTTTTGAACTTTCCAGCTCTTCCAATTCTCCGCTTGTTGTAACAACTGATCTGATGAACAGCTCTAGAGAACCCCCAATTGGCATACGATTTTATGCCATTTGATCGCTTCCAAATACTGATATTGCCAGATTCTCAGCCAGTTTCTCTCATGTGCCCATCCCACACAGGCACCCACACATTGTTCCTGGCAGACCTTAACTCTACATCTGCAGTCTTGAATGCCCTTGAATGTTGAGAACACTATGAAAAGGCTTTTAGCATGAAAGTGGGTTTATTCATAAATATATTATTGTAAGGAGACCCTTGTTGCCTGATCCCATTGTTCTCCAACAAAGCCTTGAGAACCCAACAGCTCAATAAATGAATAACTTTTATCTGCTTGCTTAATACCAGTACATGAACACTGGCATAATGCCTCCCTCCTTCTTTCCAGTGAAAGCAGGTCAGATATTGTCCAAACCATTTACATCACTTCAGTGGTGCCCAATTTACATGAGAATCACCTCTTTGCAGGGAATTACTGCTTAATTAAAGAACAGCAGTCACTTTAATTAGCATGTCTCCATGCTTCCTGGTACTTTGCATGGATTCAAATGAGCTGCTCATTAAGACCTGGCATTGATAGAAGCTACGCCCTTTGGCCGTGATCTAACTAAATTAACATCAGAGGACAAGCCACTTTATGGTTCAGAAGGGATGACAGACAGGTCTTCTCTTCACATCTAACCATACACAGTCTACCCTGGAGATAGCTAACAGCTAGCTGGAAAGTTTGAGATAATTTGGTCAAAAGCTATTCTTGATTTTTTATTTATTTATGAAGAAGTCCTTCTATTCTTGATTTTAAAAAAATCATGAAGTCTTTCTTATGAATGACATGAACTTTTTCCATGCTGCTATAAAAGAGGGAGAACTATTTATTTATTTATTCATATATTTATTTGCATCAGTAGACTGCACTTTTTCTTAACTACAGTATTTATTTAACACTAGAGAGAGGCATGGCAGTGAGATAGGAATGACTCCAGTAATATTTGCATTTCGTTTATTTCCACTTAAAACATGAAACGAAAAAAGTGTGATTGAATTTCGGTGGTATGATGCAGAACTGTGTACAAACTGTTAGAAAGAGATTGGGAATAACTTTTGGACCTTTATTTTCCCTTTTGTCTTCTGATTAATATAAGCCAAGAATGCTAAAGCATTATAATCCAGTGTATCTGGAGGGCAAAAGACTTTACAGCAGGAGTTTCTAACCTTGCAACTTTAAGACCTGTGGATTTCAATTCCCAGAATTTCCTGGCCAGCCATATTGGCTGGGGATTTCTGGGAGTTGAAGTCCACAGATCTTAAAATTGCCAAGTTTGGACAGCCCTGCTTTACAACTTCTAGAGATGTTCATGGAACACCAGTGAAGAGTCAGCATTCCCAACTCCAGAACCTCATTCCCATAAAGCTGGTACACCAATGTGGTCAATACATCTAACAATAAATGTTAGAAAAAAGAAAAGAGTTTATGCTTTAGGCCAGAGGCCTGCCCCTTTAAAACAAGGGGTGGAGTTTGAGTCAAAGTCCTGGCTATTCAGGTACTATCCCCTTAGGACCTAGGTCTTATTGGAGCAGTTGGAACTATCCATGGTGCTGCAACCTCTGAGATGTCTTCTCACTCAACAGCCTCCTAGTGGCTCAATCAGGATTAATTTTTGATTTATAAACCTTGGTTTGTTTGCCAACAACCAATTATGATTCCTGAACAGAATGATGAATAAACAAACTATTTCTGATTAGTTTAGCTGCTTGTGTTAGCGGGAGGGCAGAGAAAGTAGATATTGTGAAAAATATATATTGTTTTGTTATACTCCTTGTTCTTTCTTAGGGTTGCAGAGCACATATATAAAATCTTCTTTTTTTAATTCTTTAAACCAAAATTCTTCTTTTCCTGTTGTGAGCAGCTGTGCAATCAAAGGAAAAGACAGTTCCTTTCAAGAACCACAAACAGGTCCAGTCTGAGTGCCCAAGGGTAGAAAAACATATTTTTGGCCTTGTTTGTAAGGATCTCTATACTCTTATGATTTTTTGCTTTGAGTCAAAGCTAGACAAGAAGTGACAGCATTTCAGACTGTGGGAAATACGAACTGATCTTTGGAAATTAACAGCTGATCCTTCTTTTTCCCCTTTCAGCACACTCTATCTGATTTCCTCAATCAAGTTGCAAATATTATATCAATAAGAAAATCCAAACCAGTTGAAGAATCTCATTCAAGAAGGGGCTAAATCTTTGGTATATACAGAAGATTAAGCCACAGTTTTCAAAGAAAAACAACAAGAAACTGATTCAAAGTGAAATTGATAGATTCATTTATCTCTACCCAGAGGCAGATTATAGCACAAACTTGGCCTGTGTATTTTTTTAAAGCCAAAATATGCAATGTTGGGTTGTTTTCATAACAAGTTTACTCATTGCTAATCATAACTTATAGTTTATAAATTTAACCCAATGTTTTAGATGTGCATTAGGCCCAAGCCATACGCTAACTACAATGGCTGGGTTCAAACAATTAGGTTAAAATATGGCTGGCTATACTGCCGTACAATATGTGGTATGCATGTTAAACTATTGAGCTGTATCTTGCCACAAACCTTTAAACAAAGGCAATTATAGATATTTACAATGTATTATAGATAATAATTGACAAAGAGGGGCCCTATTCTTTGCATTATAATAAAAAGTGCATTGTTGGATGCCTTCAAAGCTTAGTTGACAGAGCACCCTAAACCAGGATATGTTGCCCATTGGCCACAATTTTTTTCCAGGCACTTGAGAAGGTATCAGTTGAAAAAAAAATCAAAATAAATAAAGAATGAGATTATTGTGAGGGAAATGGGCTAGAAAACAATCTAGAGGAGAGGAGGGAATTCCAAATGGAATGGAACTGTTTAAGAAGAGCACATTGATTGGTTGAATAGATAAAATCCTAAATGAAAACATTCCATGCAAAGCAAAATTGTTTCAGTGCATTAGGAGAGAGAAACCTACCGTCTATCTTCAACTTTTTGAAGCAGCTGCCAGCATATGAACCTAGGAAAAACTGCAGCTGTTTTCAAAATGTTGTACACCAGCACTATGCTTGTGATCCTGCATGCTCCAAAATATCATTTTGGATTAAACCTGAAACATAATCATATCCCATATTACAACATGTAATTCGTATTTTGATTTCATAACTAGCTAGAGAGCAACAGACATTTTCTGTGAATGCAGCTGATCAATGAACTGTTGAAGGGAGGGAAGAGGGAGAAAAAACATCCGCAAATGCAAAGGGCTGGGAACAAGAAACATTTGGCAAAACAGAGGAACTTATACAACATATGTCATTTCAGACACAATTCACAGGATTTTACTTCTTCTGGCTGCTAAGATTATACCAGCAAGGAAGATTCACACAGAATTCCACACGGCTGGAATCGCTCATGAGAATCTCTGCTCAACTTCTGAGGTCTCCAATGACTCATGAATGTTTTTGCCAATCTGCTCCGTCAGTTTCACATACAGGTGGTTCAAAGATCCCTGTTCTCTTCCCTCCCTTTCTTCCAGATTCTAGTTTGATTTATTAGCTTAGAAATTGCCAGTAAACTGCATAGTTACTTTATTCCTTCTTTGTTCGTTCTTTACTTCCTGCTCAATTAACTAGCCAAATCAGCTGACTTTCTTACTTGACAACTTATTCCTATCTTAAGCCCTTTCTTTCTTTCTTTCTTTCTTTCTTTCTTTCTTTCTTTCTTTCTTTCTTTCTTNNNTCTTTCTTTCTTTCTTTCTTTCTTTCTTTCTTTCTTTCTTTCTTTCTTTCTTTCTTTCTTTCTTTCTTTCTTTCCATCCTCCCTCTCTCCCCCTCCCTTCCTCCCCGCTCTCTCATTGGTGTTCTCTTTGAAGGACAATAAACCAATTCATATTCAATAAAAATAATGTTTGCAATAAATAAAAAAAAATATCCTCTAGATCACACTAGCAACTTCTGTAATCCAGCCAGACACTTGTGGTCTTGTTCCACAAATGGGACATGAGGACAATGCAGTAACATCTCCCCCCCCCCATGACATTTCCCAGTGACTAATGCAGATTGAGTTTATCTGTGGTGCTGAGTCACAGTTTATCTAACCATGGTTTGCTGAATAAATCACCGGCAAGCCCCAATTGCCCATTAAATGTTCGCTGGGTAACTTCAACCATTTCACAAAGTTTATACAGTCACAGTTTGCTGGTCAAAGCACTGACTGAGGACATCCATCACACTAAGACTATATTGTACAGCTCGGTTCACATAACCCGGGAAATCAAAACCAAGCAAGCCATATTATGGCTTAGCATGCTGCGTGATTAAAAGCAAGGGGGATATTTGTCCTCTGGCTGTGATTTAGATGAAAGAGGAGCAGGAGGTTTGAGGCTCCTTTCGACCCGTGTTTTGCACCTCGGTTCCACGGACTCTGTCTTAGGGAAGCAGACCTGAGCGCTTGCATGTTTTTGTTCCTCCAGGGAGGGACAGAAACCCCCCTCCAGGCCCGGCGAGGATCATTTTTCTCCAGATGACCCTCCGTTTCAGTAATATGATCGTCCTGTCATGGTTCCAAGCCCTGATTTTGGCAGAACAAAGGCCACTGTGCATCTTTCACTCCCTAGCCAGGGAATGCAGCTGTGGGTCACAGCGTAGCCAATCAGGAATGAACATTTTGGAGCGCGTCTAATGCAGTTTGTACAGGCAACCTTTCAGGCATTCATGGGAGTGAATCTCACAAAGCTGAACTGACATTGCCTTGCTGCTCTCATTTAGATATCTCACCCTCGGCTCTGGGATAATCTGGCAGGACGGGACCAAGGCTGGCTGAACAACCGCAGTCTTGGGACTCCAGAATTTTAAAATATCCAACAGCGCTCTTGCTGAGAAGGAGCGATGCTTCATTACCTTTGGCTGCACGTAGGGCCCGAGCAATCTCCCCCCCCCCCAGGAGAAACATGGAGCCTGAGAAAGAGAGTTTCAATCCCAGCTCAGCCAACAGCTGAGCCAAGAGCCAAAATCTGGAGCTGGGTTTCCGCTGCCTTTGCACAGAGCGCGAGATTGATGAGAATAGGATCCCCAATCAACGGGATCCGGCCCCTCTCCTGTACCGCAAGCCTCCTCTTAAAGAAACACTGTCACTTTAGAATTAATGAATTCTCCTTTGTTGCCATTGTCCCCTAGGCCCAGCCCGGCAATCCTTAGCAATTTAAAAGCATGCTGCCCGAACAAGGCCACGTTTTAATTTGCCAGCAGAAAAGGAAGGGCTTTACGCAGACACGCAAACCAAAATAATCAATTTCAAATTGCTAAAGCCAGATCAACGGGGAAGCAGATCTGGGGAAGGGGGGGTGCCGGGTGGGTGAGCCAGAGGCCTAAGAGGAGAAGGCATGCAGGCTAAGCTCTCAAGTTTTCCTGTCTCCGTTCCCGTAGCCACTTTTCTAGGTTTCACGTTTAAGCCCACGTGGGGAAAAAACAAAATCAAACTCCCAGAGTCAGCTTTGGTTGCAGGGAGCTAAGTTGCTTTCAAGAAAGTGACTCTTAAAATTTCAACAGGTTGTATGCGGAAGAGGAAGGTTTAATATCAACACCCCTGCGTTCCTGTGCCGCATCACTTTAGCTCAGAGGATGTTCTCATGGGGTTTCCATACCACGTTTTTAATTTAATGGCCATTGTGGTGGAGAGAGGTCTCCGGATATTATGCAGTGAACCGTTTCAAAATTTGCAGGACTCATTTGAATATTATTACTGGCTGGTTGCCAGTTCTATGGTGGTATTTTTGGTGACCTGATCAAAGAGCAGAATAATTTGAAGTTTGCATTAAAGTCACCAGGGGATGGGGTACAGAAACCAGAGGCATGATGTTTGTGGTGAGGGCTACTAATTGGTATTCTTCATGTTCCGAAAGGTCATTACAACATGTAGTTCATTTTCTGAAAGGCAGCAGCTTCTCCCAGAAGGAGGTGCCACCTTTGAAAACCTGCCTTAGATATCTGAAAGCTATTATGGAAATCAACAAATGTCTTTAAAACCTATTTTGGTCTTTTATATGCTAATACTTCTGTGGTAGCCATAAAAAAATGCAGCATTTCAAATTAGGCCTAGTTGCTTTCCTACCAAAGCGGAGCGCTTGCTGCAGAAAATGTATTATGGCCCAAAATTATATGCTTGGTAAAAGGCACACCTTTTGTGAGGCTTAGCAGAGGTTTTAAGTTTGGTGTGTTTGTTTCTAGAAGTTTTAAGTTGTACATTTTTGGGGGGGCTGAGGAAAGAATTTTTCAGTAAAAAAGTGGTGTGATGGTAAAGTAGTATAGAGCCAATTTGGTGTAGTGGCGAAGGCATCAGGGAGAAAATGGGAGACTGTGAATTCTAGTCCTGTCTTAGGCATGAAAACTGGCTGGGTGACTTTGGCGAAGGCATCAGGGAGAAAATGGGAGCCTGTGAGTTCTAGTCCTGCCTTATGCACATATTCAGCTGGGTGATCTTGGGCCCAAGATCCAGTCATTTTCTCTCAGCCCTAGGAAGGAAGCAATGACAAACCACTTCTGAAAAACCTTGCCAAGAAAAATTGCAGGGTCTTGTCCAGGCAGCCTCTGGGGATCAGACATGACTAACCAGAAGGGGGAAAAAGTGGCTACAGAGTTAAACCAGGACCGGGCAAATCCAAATTCTCCTCCAAGAATTAATTGCTTAGATAGACAAATCTTCATATATCTTTTAGCTGCTAAACATTGGCCTAATACAGTGAATCATGACTTGGATTCTTATGCATGTTCCTGCCTCAAAGTGGCTTTTGCTTTTGTTTGACAACAAAGCAACTAAAATGGGGATTCAAGGGAGTTGGAGGGCACCAGGTTGGAGAAGGGTGTTTTAATATAAATGGGACACCAGCTGGAGCATTCGTCTTGCCACTGTAGGTCAACATTTAATTGCAACTGTTCTTTGCATTGTGCTTAAGTATCATGACAGAGAAACCAGATATGTCCCCCAACTAAACTCTAAATTTCTTTGTGGAAACCTTGGTCTACACATAGGTCCTTAAGGCTGCTTTAAGTAGGGGCCTCTAATCAAACGATGTTGCCTATCACCGGGAAATTGCATATTGCCATAAGTCAACTGATGCATTTTCCAATCAGTTCAGATGTTGAACCAAGTCACAACAAGGGCTTGCTTATCCAAGTATTCAGTGCCTGAGCAAATCCAATATGCTCAACTAGACCGGAGGCTTGGTGGCTTTCTTTTCATACCATCCACTGATCAGAGAGGTGGCATGGGGGCTCAGAGGTTAAAACCCTGGGCTTGTCAGCTGAAAAGCCACAGGTTCCAGGTTCGAGACCTGAGCTCCACATGACGGAGTGAGCTCCTGTCCTTGCCCCAGCTCCTGCCAACCTAGCAGTTCAAAAGCAGGAAAATGTGAGTAGATAAATAGGTACCACTTTGGTGAGAAGGTAACAGTACTCTGTGATGTTATGCTGGCCCCATGACGGTGGAAAGTGGCCTTGAAATGGAGGTGAGCACCATCCCCTAGAATCAGCAACAATAAACAGAGTACATGGAGTAAAATCTGCAGGGGCTCCTTTTACTGGTTGGAGGAGCTAAAAAAAACCCCTCTGCTAGTTTAATTGGGTATGTTGTTTTTAGCTCAATAAATTAATTAGTGTATCAAATGACCTTTTCAAAGAAAACATCCTTGCTTTTGTTAGACATTCTGAGGGCGATTTCTCTACTGCTCAGAGCAGAGTTGTCTTCCTGTATGCAAAGCCCAATGTTTCAGCCCGGCAAAATGCTTTGCCAGTAATTTATGTCATTTATAAAGTAACCATCATATTTAAGGCTGCAGCTGTCACTTTTCCCAGGAGTTCTGCATCCAAAACTTTTGCTAGAAACCAGTTCCATATACTCCCTAAGGCATCCCTTTACTTTGAAGCAGGCCAAGCAGGAAATTAAGAACTGTCTTCAAACAAAATCTCTCCAGGAACAGAAAAAGAGACTTCATTATTGTATCTTTAACCTATACGTGGCAATAGATTAAAGTAGTCTATTGGAGAACTTTAGACACAGTAAAATATGATGGCTTCTATTTCCTCATTATGGCCGGCCCTTTGCCTGGGACATTTTTCAGAATGGGTGGAACAAAAGAATTAAGCAGAACAGCTTTGGCAATAAGAAATAGTTGAGATTCTGCATAAATGATACATCAGCAGTTGAGATGCAATCAGGACTTCACTTTTTTATTTTATACTAGCTGATAACCCGGCTTCGCCCGGGTATGTATGCCTTGAGCAGGGAATGCTGCAGCCTACAATTCCCAGCGTTCTTTGCCC
>JANHJO010009998.1:86731-97894 GCA_032468235.1 Pseudoxyrhopus heterurus
GTATTCAAAGAAATTTTATTTTACCGTATGCCGATTAGTGTACATTCAAAGTGACAATAAAGTTAGAATAAGTCATATTTTCCTCTGGAGTTTAGAAGAAATTGAAATGCACCGTTGTCATGATAACCAATTCATGCAATCCATTCTTTGTGTCAAGATTGCCTGGGTATTTCTAAGCACTCACAGTTTTATTAAATACTTGACTCTCAATACAGTACTATTATTATTCAAGCATACTTTTTTTTTTCAAAAAAATGAGATGAACTGTGAGAATGAAACTACAGTTTTGTTTGGGAGACCAACAGTATCTGACAGGGTTCACAGAAGAGATAGGGAAAGCATCCCATCCTCAGGAATACTATCAAGCAGGAGGTGGGAATGCAAAACAAAAAACCCCCACACTGCACGTCAGTTTTCTTTGGGGGAGTGAGCTAAACTGAGAACGGTCCAGAACTAAACAGGCCAATTCCATAGATCTCTGTGGCCCTAAAACCCACAGTTGCTCAGTCTTGCTTGGGTTAAGCCAAAGCCTATTTTCTCCATCCTCACAGCTTTCTTGGCCTCAAAGCCTCCAGACAATGGGAAAGAAACTTGAAGTGAAGTCAGCCTGGTGTATGTGGGTTGGTCTATGTTTGTGGCTGTGTGTGTTTGCATAATTGAGTATTATTGGTATACTTACGATACTTAATCCCGCACGGATGGAATACCTCACCCAACTGCTTAATGTAGCTATTAAACAGGAAGAGAATGTAGAGCTCTGAGGAACTCTGCAGAACAGGGTTCCAGGTGCAAATTCTACTAACATCAACCGGAAACAACCTCAGAGGAAGGAGGAGAAACACTGCAACACTGTTCCTCATTCTCCTTCCAAAGCTGGTCCCAATGGATACTATGATTGATGGTCCTGAAAGCTGCTGAGGGGACTAGGACGGATGACTATTTCTATCCTGACCCTTCCAAAGATCATCTATAAGTGCAATCAGTGCCATCTCAGTATTACATCTGGTCTGAAACTCAGCAGTAGTAAGGATTAAAGCCCCAATATTATTGCAATAGGGTAGGATAATGCTGCATGAAACCAAATCTGTTCAGTTTGAGATCTGGTTACAATTTAAGCTATTATTGTCTGATTGAAGGGAAGAGATTAGATCTGCTGGTTCTGGGGGCAGCTAAGTCATGCACTCATGTGGCCATAAGCCAGCCACACATACTCACAGTCCATTTGAAATACGAGGATAACAATGCTGACTGACGTTACAAGATTGTTGCACAAGTACAATGGCATGATGTATGTGCAGCATTTGGAATACTAGAAATGACTAACAGCAAACAAATATGTAACCGTAAAAAATACTGGTAGAACAGGCAAATTTCTGTGTTTGTCTCCTTTTAGCAAACCTGCTGTCTTTTGTACCTTCACATAGCAACTGTTTAAAAATTATCCATTGTATTGTCTTTTTGCAGTCGGCTTTTCTCTAATGTGACCGATGCCAAGTATCCAGATACCATTGCCTTAACCTTTGATCCGAATAACCAGTGGCTGTCTTGTGTTTACAATGATCACAGCTTGTATGTGTGGGATGTCAAAGACCCTAAGAAAGTGGGCAAGGTTTATTCTGCGTTATATCACTCCTCCTGTGTCTGGAATATTGAGGTAATGTTAAGTCACAAATATTGATACAGATGTAATGAGGGTCACCAAAGTATTTCAGAGTTAAGGCACTTGCCATTATGGCAAGAATTACAGTGTGATTTTTCTTTTTTCTTTTTATAACTAGATATTTCTGCATTTTTGGGCTTTAGGTATTATTTAGGTTATATTTTTCATGCACACTAATGATTAACCACTTAGGAATGAATTAATGGAAGGGAAAAGAAAAGGAGAAAATCTATATTTCTTTAGCCACATAACTGAACATTAGGCAATAATATAAAGTAACTGTTTTAAATGAAAACCTAGATCTGGGTAATAAGAAATGGAGATTTTTTTGACTCCTTGTCTCCAGTAATGGTCTGTGTGGTTGCAGGATAGACACATTCTGTTGATTTTCCATTACAAAAATATATTCAAACCTTGGGTTACTGTCCCAGTTCTTGGTGTTCGTCATTTGCCTAGTGTTCTTCCAAAATCCAGTTAAAATTAAGGTACTTTACTGCATGCATGTCCTGAGTATCTTTCCATATTCTCTTGATTAATCCTCTTTGGAATTAGAATAAAGGTTCAATTTGCACCTTCTTTTTTGTTGGCAGTAGCCAAGTGCTGCTCCCTGGTGGCTGAGATGTGTAAGAATGCTCAAAGGATAATGAAATATATGGTGGTTTCATTTGCATCAGAAAATAATCTTTGGGATCCCTATTGGCAAATTCCTATAGAAAGCTCCAATTGCCACGGTATCCCAATCACATCATTCTGTGAAGCTTGAATCTGATACTATAAACTGTCTTGGTAAAACCAGCTTCAAAGATTAACGGGGCTTTTATACCTTGATCATTTGGGAGAGCAGAGTATTTTCACAGAAATTGCAAGAGTGAGGAATTTTACCTCTCTCTCATACCTGCGAACAAGCAATAAGGAGGCCTGTTTTTTTCTCTTGGGTTCAGTCCTTCTTTGACAGTTAAACCCACCACCACCCCCAGTTTTGGAGAATATAGAGTATGTTTCTAATCCTATTACAATTTCTCTCCCCCTAGGTGTATCCTGAGGTAAAGGATAACAATCAGTCTTGCTTGCCCCCAAACACCTTCATCACTTGCTCCTCAGATAACACCATCCGCCTGTGGAACACTGAGAGCTCAAACATCCATGGAGCCTCCTTGCATCGAAACATCCTGAGCAACGTAAGACTGTCTGAACTCAGGATAGGTCACATGGCTTAATCTCTGACTTCAAGATGAAGTGGAAAAGAGCAGTCCATTGCATGCAGAATGTTTATTTATTTATTTAGACAATTTTGAGATGGCCCAACTCTGGGTGGCTTACGTTTTATTTATTTTACACATTCTCTTGTCATTGCAGGTTTTTTTTTGCTTACACCAGTAACTAAGATAAGGCTCATCTATGAAAGCTACCCTGGAATATTGCTATTTCAGTCTCCCAGAGTGGGCTATGTGTTTGTATTTGTGTGTATATGTGTATTCATCCATTCATTTTTGGAATGAATAATGTGTGATTGCTTAATTAAGTGGTTCTCTGCAACTATACATGTATTTTGTTAATGTCTTGTGAGTATAGGATTAAAATAATATATGTATACAAATTAGCTGGCTAAATATGAATGGCATGCTATTGTTGTTGTTAGTTGCGAAGTCGTGTCCGACTCATCGTGACCGCATGGACAACGTTCCTCCAGGCCTTCCTATCCTCTACCATCCCCCGGAGTCCATTTAAGCTTGCACCGACTGCTTCAGTGACTCCATCCAGCCACCTCATTCTCTGTCGTCCCTTTCTTCTTTTGCCGTCAATCGCTCCCAGCATTAGGCTCTTCTCCAGGGAGTCCTTCCTCCTCATGAGGTGGCCAAAGTATCTAAAGATAGTGGGTGTGAATTGTTAGTAAGATTTGTCAACCTTTATAAATTTAGCCATGAAAACAAAGAACTGTCCAGAGTTCTGATCCTCAGTATTCCTGGTCAACATCCAGGTCTCTTTTATTTTGTCCTGTTTTTCAACCATAATAGATCAGTTCTGTGAGGTTTGGAACTCAACAATGGATGCGTTTAGTTTGCTGACTGCACATCAAAGGTAGCCTGGAGCCCCACTACTGAAAAAAGAGGTCCAGATGTAGTGTGCATTAATAATGTTGAGTGGGAGGTTCTTAATAATCATAATTAGAATATGCAGCAGATGGTTTTAATTGGCCAGAGTTCCAGATGGTGAAACTGTTCTATAAATTAGACTTCTCCAAAGTGATGCTCTTCAAACAGCTGCAGTTCTTTAAATTAGTGGCTGGAGATTTTGGCAATTGTGCTCTAATACATCTGAAAGATCAACAGGTTGGAGAGATCTGCTTGGGCAGCAGCTAAAATTCTAGCAACACCTCAGGGCCAGATTGGGGAAAGTTACAATAAACTAGAAAATGATTCAAGAATGAGATTTATCAGTTTGTGACAATGGAATGTTCTCAGAATTTTTGGAAGAATTCTCTTTAAAAAAAAATAGTTTTAGAGGGACTTAGGGAACCACCTCAATAATCTCTTAAGCATGCTGATCTGTGGTGGTATTCAATTTTTTTTACTACTGGTTCTGTGGGCGTGGCTTGGTGGGCGTGGCTATGTGGCCAGCCAATCGGAGATGGTATTTGCCGCGGTCAGCCAATCAGAGGTGGTATTTGCCGGTTTTCCGAATTATCGCTACCAGTTCTCCGGAACCTGTCGGAACTGGCTGAATAGCACTTCTGCTCTTCCTCCTCCTCATCCCATTCTCCTTCTCCTCCACTAAACAAACCCCAATCCTTTCTAGCACTGGTGATGTTACCTAGTTTGGGTAATGAAACGTCTGCAAGAAAACAACCAAGCTCAGGGAACACCAAGGACCCCTCATTTCAACCCTGAGCTCCAAATATTCTCCTTTATTAGAGTCAAGGAGGGCATGTAGTGAAGACAGATGAGAAATGCTTGAGGAAGTCTGAAGACGACAAAAGACAGAACATGATCCACTGTCTGGAACTAAAGCTAGAGTGGTCAAGGTTTGCCTTACATTATATGAAAGTTGAGGTTAACTAACCGTTGGAATAAATTCTCTGGTGGGGCAGTTCTGTAACTGGAATATATTTAAATTCAAAGTATCAGCTTGCAACAGAGTATATTTTAGCACAGCTGGGAACTCTGAAAATTGAGCAGGAACTATGGCTGTTAGACATGCCTGGTGGGTAGCATACAACTTTGCTGTATTCTCCTGGTATGAAGGGAGGAACAAGAGGTGGAAAAGAGAGTTATCAGCACAGACAGAATCTTCTTCACACAGTGTATCTGCTTTGTAAAGATGCCAATGCCTATTATAATTGTTGTACCAAATCACAGTTTACAACACAATATGACAGGGGTGGGTTTTGTCCTTGAAAGCTCCTGATTTTTCACCTTTTTTATTTCAGTCTCTAGGAGTACATCAGAAAAGGAGAGAGGCTGGAGTTATGTATTGTTTTGCTTATTGGACATTTTACACTCAGTTCCAAAACTTTTTTCATCCCGCAACAACTTGGAAGATGGCAAGGAAATATGGTGGCCTGTTCTGATGGTATGGTCTTGGGAACATTTGGGTGGTGGTGGTATTGGAATAGCAAGAACATCAGCCTGGCAACCAAATATAGGTTGGGCTGCCCTATTTTGTTCCCTGTAGCTACCTATAGTTGTGAAAGTTGAACCTTTAAAAAAGCAAGATAGGAAGAAAATCAACTCGTTTGAGCCATAGTGCTGGATAAGTTTTCTGTGTATTCCTTGGAGAGCAAAGGTGACTAACAAGCAAATACTGGAGCATATAACACCAGACATATCACTGGAAGGAAAAACCATGAAACTGCATCTTATTTTGGCCATGTCATGCGGGGAACTTCACCGGAGAAAGCAATTATGTTTGGAAGAGTTAGCAGTAAAAGGAAACCAGGCTGCCAAAGAACACAGTGGCTGGACATCTTCAAAGTTGACACCAGCCAGAGCATAGAACAACTCAAAGAAGGAATGTAAGATCGGAAGAGGTGGAGAGCTGTGGTCCATAGAATTGCCAAGAGTTGGACACAACTGTATGGATAGCATTGTCATCATCATTGGAAAAGGACTAGAAGACAGTGTGATTCCCATTATTGTGCATTGTGTTAGTAGTCCAGGCATGTTTTTCTTTTTTCGTTTGGGTTATGCACTTGAAAGGGAACAAAGATGAGCTATATAATAAAGCCCTTGCATAAATGTGTAAACATAAGATTACAGGATGGAAACAGCTGCTCTGCAAGGACAAACTGAAGCAAATGGGACTTTTTAGAATGGAGCAATTGAGAGTAAGTGCTGATATGATAAACTGATGTATGGCATGGCAGGAAAGAGAAAAAGCTCCTTCTCGCATGCTGTAACTGAATGTGTCTATTGGAACTAAATGCAGGGAGATTCAGGACCGACAGAAGAAGATTCATGTTTCACACAGTCCAGTTCAATTGTGAAAATCCGTGCCACTGGCAATTAATTTTTTTCAGAGTATCAACTCTGAAAAGAACCAACCTGTCAGTTGATGCTTATACTAATATATTTTTATTACCTCCAGGATCAAAGGCTGTACAAACTTTGACTAGTCTGCCTGGCTGGGGAATTTGGAAAGTTGAAGTCCACGCCTTTTTTTTTTTTTTTTGGTGGGGTTCAGCATCATTTATTAAGAAAAAGAAAGTCAGGGGAAAACAGTCAAGGGAAGGAGGGTGAGAGAAGCAAAGAGAGATGAGCAAAGAGGGTCTCCAGGCTGGCCGCTCCGATCCTGGACACAGGGGCTGCCCCAAAATGCCCAGGGCAACCAGGCCCACTGGCAGCCTCGAAGCATGAGAAGTGTGGGGTCCCAGTTGAAGTAGAACCAGGCATCCCCAAGGCCCGAGGTGTTTGCTGGCCCCAGTGTGTGGGGGCCGGCTGGCAGGAGAGGACAAGGATGCCAGCGGTCAGCAATGCCAGCTGTCAAAAATCTCCTGTCTGAGCAATGGACGTTTCTTTGTACCTGGCTAGTTTGACAAAACTTCTTTTCTCCTTGGAAAGCTGTAAAAAGAACCTCTGACCCATATTTAAATGCTGGAATATTTAAATGCTGGAATATTGCAATAGTGAATAGGTGCTATTACCTACCAATCCAGTCCATGTTGATGCCAAAGTAGAGGGGAACTAGCAACCTCACATCTGCTCTCCCTTACATGATTTTTTGAAGGAAGTTGTCTCTGACTAGAGGGCTAAAATGACTCACTAATTATAATAGAGCATTGGAATGAGATAGCTAATTGCATGTTTACATCTGATGCATCTCAGCCAAGCTAATGCCAAGGAATTGTACTCTTCTGTATCTGCCTTAGATGCTCTTCATCCTTTTCTAGCCACCATGCAAAGGGATAGGGAAGGGAACTTATCCAGATGTTTGCGTTTCTTCCAAGAGCTCATTTCGTAGGATGTGGACCACTGCAGAGGGCAAAGAGCTTCCACTTCCAAATTTCTTCAGGCATAGCTGTGCTTCGTCAACAGTTTGGTCATGAAGCAATTTGGATTTTAAGATCCCTGGAGGTTAAAATACAACAACAAAATTCCCTTTCCGCAAACCAATGCTTGTATGCAGGGAAAACGGAAACGTCTGCTCCTCACCTAAAACCGGAAAATTGAGGACCAAAAAATTCAGGAATTCTGCAATGCACACAAAAAACTGATTATTGTATGGCCAATACCATGGGTTTTTTAAATCATACTCTGAAGATGCCCAATAAGTTAAAAACCAGCTTAATAATTTGCCTCCTTAATATTTTGCCATTATTTTTCAAAGTAGTCATGGAGTTCCAAAAATATGTGCTAAAAGTAAGAGTAAACTAAGCAAACAACAAAAGAGACCCTCAAAGTTGCTTCTTTCAAGAGGCAACTGGACTTTCTTTGTTTTTCCTTGAAGACATTTCACTTCTCATCCAAGAAGCTTCTTCAGTTGTGGTGACCCTGAGAGCACAGATAAACATCCAAGAAACTCTGGGAGTTGAAGTCCACACATCTTCAAGTTCTCAAGGTTGAAAAACACTACAATAATCCATCTAATACTCTAATTCAAGCCCACAGCATTCACCTCCAACTTTTAAATGCCTCAAAAAACAATCAGAAAAGAAATCACGAAGATTTGATGCTTGTTTTCCATGATGATTTTTTTTTCAGAAAATGCATGAAAAGCTATGATAGCTAAGAGTATATCTATTCATACACATTCTTATATATTAAATTTGCATTGGCTGACAAACATATCACTAAGTTCAAATGAGAAAAAGAAAGAAAGAAAGAAAAAAAGAAAAGAAAGAAAGAAAGAAAGAAAGAAAGAAAGAAAGAAAGAAAGAAAGAAAGAAAGAAAGAAAGATCCCTTTGAGCCAAGGCCACATATCACCCCTGGGAATCACCCCAATTCCATCTTCTGCTTGATAATTTCAGTGTCAGAAATGCTGACCTTTGACCCAGAAGATTAAAGAGGATAACACCTGGTCTTTTGCAAAACCATGGGATAAATATATCCTTTGTACTTGGTCTAGCAACAATCCATTCTTGAATCCTCAGGGTAACTCAAACCATCCAGGCAGACCTTGAATAAGGAAGAAGAAGGATGACCAAACAGGCACAGCATTGACTTCCAGGTTGATACAAATGAATCCTTTGGATCCAATTTGATGGACATAACATGGCTATTGGATGTGACATTTTAGGGTAGGTTGAACCATGAACTCAACCATGAGCAATCCAAATTCAAACTATTGAATAATGTAATTATAAATTATATTAGCTAGTTTGATCTAGCAGTTAATGGCATGAAGCTAGAAACCAAGAGACTGTAAGTTCTAGTCCTGTCTTAGGCATGCAAGCCAGCTCAGGGTTGTTGTTGTTGGGAAATTAGGAGGACGAAAGAGTATTAGGTATGTTTACCATCTTGAGTTATTTATAAAAATAATAAAAGATAAAAATAAAGTTATTTATAAAAATAATAAAGGATAAAGAATTCTAAAAAATAAAAATAAACAGGTGCTATATAAACCAGCAAATTATGGTTTATTTAGAATCACTAAAGGGATAAGAGAGATTACTGTAGGACTGGCTGAAAAACTTGGGATCCAGGTTTTGGTTGTTTAAACTTAAAAGAAAATATGGACTCATGAGTCATGCGCCTGACATTTTGGGGAAGGTAAATGTTTTCATTCAAGAGACATTATTTTTATGTTGTTATAATTTACTGGCATATTTTATAATTTTTTTTTCTTTTTGTGAAGCTTTTAAAAAGGACTCTCCATCCTGAATGTAAGGGAGTGATATGTGTGAAAACACACACACATATATATTAAAAAAAAAGGCAAGAGAGATTTAAATGAGGGAGAAAAGAGGGTTCCAGAAAGCGAACCATTAGTTTCAGATGAAAGCCCTCAGCAGCCATAAGAGAACGTAGATGAGTGGATCAGTCTCACCAGTTCTCTCCTGGGATAAGTTAGCTTTTATAAAGACAGATCAACTTCTGCAGGCCTCGCTTACTCATAGCAAACATTTCTTTTTGATTTAACCAAGGACTTTTTTCTTTTCCAAGCATCAACAGACACGTCCTCCTCCTCCTCCTCCTCCCCCACTTTCTCCTCCTCCCCCCCATCACATCTGGCAAGCAAGCAAGTCAGAACATCTCTTCTGGCCTGGAGCCAAAGAGCTGATGAAAAAAAAGCGGGGAGCCATAACTCTGCAAAAAAAACTCAAGATGCATTTTCAGCCGTCTCCTCTTAGATGCCACGAGCGATGGGCTGGATCAAAGAGGCTTGCCCTCCCTTTACTCCCTGGGAAACAAGTCTGGGAAAGCCATATTCTAGCCCAAATCACAAAGCGGCCCATTGTGTAGCAGGGTAGTTATCCCAATCAGGCCAAGTCAATTACAGATGTAAAGAAAACATGGGCAGGAATTCAGAAATTCATTTCTGACAGGTAAGATGGGAGAGAGGATATTTAGCCACGACACGGCCAGAGGTCTTGCTTACCTGGCCGATGCTGTATGACTAAGGTCTTCATTAAAGGCTGCCACAGCTGCCCTTGCCTTGTTCCAGCAGCCAGGCAGGTTCATTCAGACTGAGTACTGGTAGTCCTCAACTTACAACAGTTCATTTAGTGACCGTTCAGGGTTACAACGGCATTGAAAAAAGTGACTTATAACCTTTTTTTTTCATAGTTATGATCTTTGCAGTTTGGCAACTGTCTCATATTTATGACGGTTGCAGTGTCCCGGGATCATGTGATCTCCTTTTTGCGACCTTTTGACAAGCAAAGTCAACGGAGCAGCCAGACTCATTTAACAATCTTGTTACTAAATTAACAGTGGTTCACTCAACAACTGTAGCAAGAAAAGTTGGAAAATGGGGCAAAATTCACTTAGCAAATGTGTCACTTAACAGAAACTTTGGGCTCAGTTGTGGTCGTAAGTCGAGGACTACCTGTATAGGAATCAGCTTTTATGCACGCCAGACTTCTACTGTATGGATTACTTTCACTTCCGGAGTCCATTCCCCATTGGAATATTGACAGTAGGATCGATAATAAGCACAAGTGTATCTCAGCTCAAAATTAGATCTACAAAGAAGATCCTGGAGAGAATAAACTGTGATGAATCCCCCTTTCCAGCAACGGGTCAATCGTACACTTGCAGGTCAGTCTTTTGGTAGCTCAGGACCATAGATTACTTGGGCTGTGGAAAGTGGGACCTGGAGTGCTTGCTAGAACAGAAAATGACACATAAATGAAATCCTGCAATATCAAATGAAGCATTTTTATCTTCAATGTGGGAACTCCTGCATGTCATTCTGATACCCTGTTGCCCACTTCTGGGTTCTGTTCTGATTCTGGCTTGTAATTAACTTCATTGGTAAATGATTGCACTGGTGAGTGGGAAGGTAGAAAGCCTTGTTTCTGAGAATCCAAGCTTTCTTTCTCTCTTGTTGGTTGAAATCAGCAGAGCAACTGGCCTCTAGCTGCTTTTCATGAAGTCCAAAGCATCCTTTGAAATAATTCCCATATTAGAAGAGAAGATGCTTACTTAAGTCTGTTTAGAATGGAAGGGAAGAAAGAATCTTAACTGCCATTTACCTTCCTACTAAACTTGCAGCCAGCGTCCCAGAATCTAATAGGACCACCTGGCCTTTCCTGTTCTTTGATCTGTAAAAACAGAGTAATGTAGGCTACATCCTTGCCAAAATGTGAACCAGCAGAGAAAAATGAGCGTTGAATCATACCAAATCAATGAGGACAAGAATACAATTGAGATGAGCTTAAAACATGAAAAGGGAACTGTTGAACACCACCACTATGAGCAGATAGGGTGTCAACTCTGAAGCTGGCCTGACAGGAGGCCATTTTGAGGCTTCGGTGTTGCCATAATGGAGCTGAGGGATAGGGAGGGAGGAATAGAGATAGTTGGGGTTTGTAGCCAAAACAAAATACTTTCTCCTGGGAACC
>JANHJO010009998.1:193899-204583 GCA_032468235.1 Pseudoxyrhopus heterurus
AGACAGAGGGAGAAAGACAAAGAGAAGAGAAGACAGAAGACAGAAGAGAAAGAGACAGAAAGACAGAGAGAAGAGGAGAGAGGAGAGAAGAGGAGAGGGAGGGAGGGAGACATAGAAAGAGGGAGAAAGAAAGAGAGAGAAAGAGAGATAGAGGGAGACAGAGAGAGAGAGACAGACAGAGAGGAGAAAAGAGAGAAGAGAGGAGAGGAAAGGAGAGGGAAAGAGAGAGAGAGGGAGGGAGAGAGGGGAGAAAGAAAGAGAGAGAAAGAGACAGAGGGAGACAGAGACAGAGAGAAGAGAAGAGAGACAGACAGACAGAGAGGAGAGAGAGAGGGAGACAGAGACAGAGAGAAGACAGGAGAGAGACAGACAGACAGAGACAGACAGACAGAGAGGAGAAAAGAGAGAAGACAGAAGAGAGGAGAGGAGAGGAGAGGGAAAGAGAGAGAGAGAGGGAGGGAGAGAGGGGGAGAAAGAAAGAGAGAGAAAGAGACAGAGGGAGACAGACAGAGAGAAGAGAAGAGAGACAGAGACAGACAGAGAGGAGAGAGGGAGAGGGAGAGAGAGACAGAGAGAAGACAGAAGAGAGAGAGAGAGACAGACAGACAGACAGAGACAGACAGAGAGGAGAAAAGAGAGAAGACAGAAGAGAGGGAAAGAGAGAGAGAGAGAAAGAGGGAGGGAGAGAGGGGGAGAAAGAAAGAGAGTGAAAGAGACAGAGGGAGACAGAGAGAAGAGAAGAGAGACAGAGACAGACAGAGAGGAGAGAGAGAGAGAGAGAGAGAGAGTTGCTATCAGATTGGATTGGTGAAAACAAGGAATCAGCCAAAGAACAGAGCAAAAGATTCTTCAATTGCATCACTGCTGATTATTTCCCCAATACTACAAACAGCATCTCCTGGTGTGATTATTCTGGGATAAAGAATGAATTGCACAATTCTATGCACAATGGGATGCCAAGATCAACTGTCACTCAGCCAAACACTGTCAATTTCATCATAGCCTCTCAACTCCCCTCTATCCCACTTTTTTTGGCAGGAAGTTCAGAAAAGTCAGCCAGAATAATAATGTGCACCTCTAAGAATGGGAACCTGTAAAAACGAAAAAGCCCCTCTGGCCAGTTCTGGAGGCCCAGAAACTGATGTTCATGGTTACAAGAGAAACTTTTGGCAACCAACTCCACTAATTCAAATCGCCTGATCCACTGAGACAAAATAATCAGCAGTTTGAGAGGCAACTGGTGTTTCCCATAAACAAATGTTTTCATTTAGAAATAACAGAAGCAATTTATAAAACAAAGGGATGGGGGGGGGAGATTCCACAGAATTTCAAGGTGGTTTTGTTTCATTTTGTTTACAAACAATTACACCAAAATGACACCAACCGCTTTCACAGAAGAATGAGCAACTGGAAAATGTTGGCCTCGATTAGTTCTACTCATTTAACTGGACACAAAATGGCTCACAGCGGAATAACCTGAGTTGGCTTGATTTTCATGTTAAGGCCAGTTGAACTTGTCTTCTTCAGCCGGCAGATGTTAGATTCTGGGGTTTACTTAGGGCAGGACTTCGCTGCTGATATCCAAAACTTTCTCATCATGCAAAGCAGGGGCCCACAACCCCATTTTTAGACCCCTGGCTAAGAAGAGACTGCATAACAAATGCAACACAACCCAGCTTGACTAATTCCTGTCTTTTTCACTTCCCCTCTTCCAGACGGTGCTAATTCCCTGACTCCGTGTTCCAATCTCATCTCCTTATCAAACCTTATTCCCAGGAGTATGGCATGGTGAGGGGATCTTCGATCAGAGGCCTGGTTGAGGCAGCGTGATTGATACTGTCTCACTCATCCTTAAGCACAGAAAGCCCTGTATTGACAGTTCTTTTCATGCACTGAAGATTTTGCATGACCTCATTAGTTTTCCAAGATGAGCCAAGGTCCCAGAAGACAGTGTGATTCACTTTGATCCCAACTGCGATTGCTGGCTGAAGGAACTCATTCTGAAAACATATAAGGGAAGTTTGGATATGGTTAATCTGCAAGATAGTGCATAGATCAGAATTGGCAACCCGCCCATTCTTGCTTTTTGGTAGAATGGCCAAATCAGTGTCATCTTTTCTTTTTGTTCTCTCTCCACCCTATAATATGGGGGCTGCTGGGTCACACTGGCAAACCAAGAGGAAGGAAGGAAGGAACAAAGGACCCAGTGTGTCATCCTGGCCATGTGGCATTCCCCTACCTTCTCTTTCAAAGCCCAGTCTTATTTTTGCAGTCTTTCTCTGCATGATAGGATGGCAGCTAAATTGCCCAGGGATGAGTGATCTAAAGCTAGGAAGACGTTTTCCTGATCCCAAGTGCTGACATATCCCTGCCAGAGAAAGCTCAGACCTCTCCACTCAGTCTTGTGTAGCTCGAGAAATTGCTCCGATTCCACCCCTTGTGACTAACTGACACTGAACAGGTCAGAGATACTTTTGACCTTCCTTGAAATGCTTTGGAAAATTACAGGAACTTTAATGGTCTTAGACATAGAGTTGAGTTTATAACAGATAACATATGAGGGCACAATGCAGACTTTGTATATTGTATACCATAAAGAGGACCATTGTATATTAAATCACACCCTGTACGAGCATGCACTCTTTTCACTTTACAGCCTGTTTTACAAAGAAGATTTCCGCTCCTGCATGGGGCAAAGGGCTCTTTTGGGGTGATTTTAGAGGGAGGAAACCACTGGGGCTCTTTATGTGATTTGTATTCAAAAAAGTAGACAGGTATAACATAAAAAGGTGGTTCAGGCCAGGCCAAAATCTGATTTAATCAACAGTTAACAGAATTAACCTTATTTCTCCCCATGAATGTAATTGTTTCCCCTTTCTGTCCATCAAAAATGACAATTCCCTGGCAACTTCTAAAGAGGCCCCAATGGTTGCACCCAAGACTTTTCAACATTCTCACTGAATCTGGCAGATGCTGCAGGTTTCTGCAGGTAAGAGCCTAGAGCAGCCCAAATGGGTGGCCTGAGCACGCAGTCTCCCATTCTCGGTTCGGAGTTGTCAATTACACAGCAGTCCACCTGCAAGCTCCAGCAACGTCCTCGGAATGTGACCTCTGTGCCCCCTCCTGCCTCTTGTGAAGGATCAGGCTTCATGCCACCCCACATTATAGCCCATGGCAGGAATCTAAGGGGGGATTGGTTCACCCAGGAAAGCAGATTGTGTCTTGGCTGCAACTAAACAAGCCCACCAGGAAGGAAGCTTATTAACAGCTGCGGACAGACAGCTGGTCTTGTAAGGTAAACTCATCCCCTCCTGTTGCCCCTGGATGCCGGTTTCATGGCAACTCTGTGATTTGACTTGCTTTTAATGACTCTTGTATGTAAAGAGTGTGGAGCAACGCAAGGCCTCTCTCTCTAGAATCACCCTCTCCTACAAGAAAGACAATGTGCCAATAGAGGCCCCGTTGACATTCTTGGAAAATGTAAAGTGTGGCTGGCCACAACTGAGCCTTTGTTCAAATTGGCCCACCTGCTCAGGTTAAGAAAAAGACATGATTTGAGGGCAGTAGAAAGCATTCTTGGCAGAAGAGGAGCATCAGAGCATCGATTCAGCCACTCCTGGTTCAGTGGAGCTCTCTCATGCCCTGAGGTGGTGGCAGATGTGGTGCTAAGTGCCACAAGCAATAATGCTAAGGTGCCACCAAACCACTGTAAATTAACTCACTCCCCTCTGCACAAATACCAGAGATATTGTCTCAGACAGATGTAATAGCAATAGCACTGTATTTATATACCGCCTATCAGGGCTTGCAACCCTCTCTAAGAGGTTTGCAGAATCAGCATATTGCCCCCAACCATCTGGGTTCTCATTTTACCCACCTCGGAAGGGTGGAAGGCTGAGTTGACCTTGAGCCTGGTGGGATTCGAACTGCTAAATTGCAGGCAGCTGGGAGCTGAATACTTAATTACAAAGTACAGCGTTACTTAAACCGCTGAGCCACCAAAGCTGAGGCTCAGGGCTGAGTCTGTATGAAGAATAATGGTGGGGAATGGAGACTAAGTGGCATCAAATGCATATGGCATCTTTATGCAAATGAAATACATCAGGTAACTTCCTTTGTGTCATCATGACAATGTGTTGCCCCCAAGGGTGCTGCCAGGCATCTTGGAAAGTGAAATAAAATGGCTGCCAGAGGATGCAAAGTCAATGCAAATTCTAAGAGAAGAATTGAAGAATTGTAGCAAGCTCAGAACATACATTCTGATCTAAGGTAATGTTGAACCAGAGTTCTATTCTGGGTGCTCCACGTGCTTTGGTGATTAACAAGGTGCAGTGTCATGACAAGTGTGCTTCTGCAGGTTGGAGTCCCAGGCATTTAACAGAAAACAGTGTTGGAAGGGACCTTGGAGGTCTTCTAGTCTAACCCCCTGGTCAAGCAGGGAACCCTATACCATTTCAGACAAATGGTTGTCCAATCTCTTCTTAAAAATCTCCAGTGTTGGAGCACACACAACTTCTGGAGGCAGGTTGTTCCACTGGTTAATTGTTCTCCCTGACAGGAAATTTCTCCTTAATTCCAGGTTGCTTCTCTCCTTGATTATTTATTTATTGTTGATATTTCTATGCCGCCCCCCCCCCCCGAAGGATGAGTTTCCACCCATTGCTTCTTGTCCTGCCCTCCAGTACTTTGGAGAACAGATTGACTCCCGCTTCTTGGTGGCAAACCCCTGTTGTACGCAGGGAGCGCAGCTTCTGATGGCCCCATCTCCCGCCCCCCACTTCCCCCCCCCCACTGGCTGTGAGAAAGACGTCCCTGTGGGTCCTGACCCCTGAAGCCAGAGTGCTTTGCTTCCCTCGTAGGTCCTCATCAAACCCAAGCCAGTGACCTTCCAGGCCACGGTGGTCAGCGAGCAGGCGAGGCAGCTGGTGACGGAGACCCTTCAACAGGCCTCTCGCGTGGTCGAGACGAGCAGTGCTTTCCTGCCAGAGGTGAAGGACGAACCCCTGGTGTATGCCGACAGCAGTTCCTCTTCGGTGGAGTCCATCCAAAGTTCCCAAGGTGAACGGCGTAGAGATTTGACGCGGGGAAATCTACTGCGGTTGGTATTCGCTGGAGAAGTCCTTCTAGGTCCCCTCGGAGCATTTTGTCAGTCTTTCCAGGGAGAGAAAGCCCTCGCCCAGGGATCTCCATGTTTGGCCATGTTGTGGTCCGTCAGCCACTGGCGCCTCCAGCAGCCGAATCAGAGGAGGAGGAGGAGGAGGCGTGAGAGTCAGGGTCAGCATCAGGACAACCTGGGAGCTCTGAGGTGGAGGAGGGAATGGAGCTGGCATAGAGAGAGAGAGAGACGGAGGCGGAGCCTGGGCCGTCCGTCAGCCCTCAGATGGAGAGTCAACAGCCCCCAGGTCTGGAGGTGGCTGATGAGGAAGAGGAGGAACAGCCGGGTCCAGTGCCTGACACGCAGAAGGCAGAGGAGAGGAGGGCAGTGGAAATCTATGAGCCGGTCCTCAGGACGGAAGAGCCATCGCTGCTAGCGAAACCCCACCCTAGCTCTGGGGCTAAAAGGCAGGGGGCGGAGATGAATAGGTGTGGCAGACAACTATTCATCTTCCGGACGGACGGACTTGTTAGCCAGCGTTGAGAGAGAAACTTTTTGACGGGGCTGCCGGCACTCTCAATAAAGGAATCTTTGAGTTCACTTCGGAGGGTTTGTCGTGTTTGGGGACAGAACACTCCAAAAGAAGGGGGGGCTGCCTTGGTTGAAAGGCCAGCAATGGCCTCCCTCAGCTGAGACGGGCCCCGTGCAAGAGGTCCGAAGAAGTCAAGGCAGAGAGACGTCCGACAATGCTGGTTAATCTCTGCCAGTGATGGATCTGCACATCGCATCATGCGAGGCCGAAAGCGGACAAACTTTGCAAGGGCTGAACTGCACAACTGTCACCATCTTCTTCAAAAAGTCGCTATTTTGCACCTGCCATCGTCCTGGGGCTTCTCTCGGTGGTCTCCCATCCAACGACTCATCGGATTTGACCTTTTGGGGTTGATGAAGGACAGCTACCACCGGGCCCAATAGCAACACAACAGACGGAGGACTAATCCACGGAACGACTTGCTTCCAGAAGTTGTGGGTGCTCCAACATTGGAGGTTTTGAAGAAAAGATTGGACAAGCATTTGTCTGAAATGGTACAGGGCTTCCTGCCTGAGCAGGGGGTTGGACTAGAAGACCTCCAAGGTCCCTTCCAAAGTCTGTTCTTCTGTAATCCCATATCAATTAATCGGAGGAACGACTTGCCTCCAGAAGTTGTGGGGCCTCCATCACTGGAAGTTTCTAAGAAGAAACTGGACAGGCATTTGTCTGAAATGGTAATGGGGTTCCCTGCCTGAGCAGGGGGTTGGACTAGAAGACCTCCAAGGTCCCTTCCAATCCTGTTACTCTGCTATTCTCCTAGTTAAATGGATCGACGAAGCAACTGCATTCAGTTAATTCCACAATGCACCCTTCGGCCCTATTTCATGCATCCTCCACCTCGAGAGAGACTTGGCCGTCCATCACATCAGGTCGAACAAGTCAAGATGGCAACCACAAGATGGTGGCCTCGAGGCTCCACCCACGCACTCTCTGAAAAGGCCTTTTAAGCCCCTCCTTTCAACTCTGGCCTCAAAGATGCCGACCCGTAAAATACGAACCACAAAAAAGGACATTGAACAGGTAATGCAGGTACGAGCAGGTGCTCAGGGACTAACCAGGTGAGCTTCCCCAGCCCACTTCCAAGCACACCTTGCTCTGCATCCCACGACGGTGTGAAATCGTCACACGCTAAAAATATGCCGGAGAAGTCCACAGGGAGGCTTCTTGGAAGAGGGGTGGGCGCCGTGACAGCTTGTCAGGAAAGAAATAATGCCTCTGAGCTGCAGGATACCTGGCAGCAGATCCCAGATCCCACATTACCTTGTCCGTCCCAATGATGGAACCGCAGGCTTGAGAGGGTTTTAAATCAACCGGCGGCGCAGTGCAGGAATTCCGGTTTTAAGCACTGGTTTTCGCCAGTCTCGATTCAGGACCGCAAGCCGAGTTAGCCAAACTTACTAACTTCACCAAGGCCTTGAGAAGCGGTATTAACACTTCACACGATCTTGATAGTATCCCTCTTGTATAATGCAACTTAGGATTGCGTTGGGCTTTTTTGGCTGCCGCAGCACACGGCTGCCTCATATTGGTTTTTCTTGCCCAAGTGTAAAACCTTATTTTATTTTATTTTAATCTACGCTGAATTTCGTTTTGTTAGAGAGGGCCCAGTGTGTTCAAGTCTGTCAAGGTCTTTTGGGATCTTGAGCTTGTCTTCCGGGGCGTCATCTGCAAATTTGAGGAGTTCCCCTTCAATGCCCTCATCTAGATCGTTTATGAAGACATAAACGTCATGAACTTCATAATGGAAATAAAACATTTCCATTATTTTCTATATATATAAAGCAAAGTGTGGGTGTGTGGGTGTGTATGTATGTGCCGTATACGCTCTTCAACGGCTGGACCAATGTCAACCAAACTTGCCATACTAATACCTTACCCTCCAGCAACAAACACTATGGGGGTCACAAACATGCCGTCGAGGGGTCTTTGACCCTAAAAACAGTGCCGAAGTGCCGACCCTCACCAACACTCACCAGGCAAGTGACTCACCAAACTGCACTCCACAAGGGGCGCCAGAGAGCAGCCTGAGCAGCGTGGCACATGTGCAATACAGTAAAAAGCACGGAGGGCGGAAGATAGAGGGCCGGGCGGCCAGCCGACGGATGAGTGAGAGCGAGCGAGCGGTGCAGCTTCACGTTCGGGCAGCAGAAGCTGCCCCTGCGCCCCGTGCCTCCTGATTCTCTTCCCTGCCTTTATCAGGCCCGACTATAAAAAGCACGGAGCCTGAAAGACAGTGGGTGGGAGGCCGGCTGGCCAGGGGGCCAGGCGGGCAGGCAGGCGAGTGAGTGAGTGGCTCAGCTTTGGGGGCGGGAGCAACAGGACGACTATACCCAGGCGAAGCCGGGTAATCAGCTAGTTTATCCATAATTTGTATTAAGCACCTAAGGGGACATGAAGCAACATTATTTTATTCACACATTTTACATTCATCTGATATCACTATAATGGAATTCTCAAATTATGACCAAAATTTACCCCAGAATTTTGGTCATATTTTGAGAGACCAGACTTAATTTTATGACTGTTTTTATAACAATCATTAAGTGAATCACTGTGCCAGTCAAGTTAATCATATGTTTAGGGTTGAAAAATACAGTCACATGACTATGGGATGCTGCTACCAGTTGTAATATGAGCTGGTTGCCAAGCAGCTGAAATGCAATCATGTGATTGCAGGAGTTGTGCAACAGTCATAATTTTAAAGATGGGCTGCAAGTAACTTTTTCTGAGGCTGTTGTAATTTTGAATGATTGTTGAACAACCAGTCCTAAATTGAGGAATATCTTTATTTATATTCGGTAACCAACCACTTCATAAAAACATTCCACAATTTAAGCACATTATCATCACATAGGGACGCGGTGGCTCAGAGGGTAAGATGCTGAGCTTGTCGATCAGAAAGGTCGGCAGTTCGAATCCCTAGGGCCACGTAACGGAGTGAATTCCCATTACTTGTCCCAGCTTCTGCCAACCTAACAGTTCAAAAGCATGTAAAAATGCAAGAAGAAAAATAGGGATCACCTTTAGTGGGAAGGTAACAGCATTCCATGTGCCTTCGGCGTTTAGTCATGTTGGCCGCATGACCACAGAGACGTCTTTGGACAGCGCTGGCTCTTCGGCTTTGAAATGGAGATGAGCACCGCCCCCTAAAGTTGGGAATGACTAGCACATATGTGTGAGGGGAACCTTTACCTTTATTTATCATCACATTATATTTCTTCTAAATAAACCAGAAACTTTCTTTCTCACATTCATATATTTCTCAGTAGTCTGAAGAACAAAAATATGCATAACCCACCATAAAAATGCACTATACTTTCTAAATTTTGCTCACTGTGACTTCTTATACCCTTTCAATCAGAATTCTGCCAAATACCTTTCCAGACACACCTTCAAACTAATCTCCTGCAGTTTTTGCATTCCATTGTATTATCTTTTTTTCTATAGGGGAAGCCATAGATACAATCTTCATACATACATTAAGTAAATCTCAAAGCCACTTCATGATCAAATCACATCTATAAAGAACCTTTCTTGGTATATTGTCTACACCTGCGGTCTTACAATTTTGAATTGTGTTATCATTATGCGGCATTCTTTGCTACTATTGCTTTCTCTGTATGCACACTATGTAACATTTTCCAGATTTCCTTAATGTAGGAGCATTATGTTATTTTCCTTTTCACATTCACATACCTTTTATTTTATTATTTTATTTTAATTTATTTTATCAAGAATTTTTTTTATACATTCCATTAAAGTATCTACAGAAACTTCTAGGACATTTGACAATACAATTCTTTCATTCTGTTTCAGATAGCTTCTGCATCCACTTTCCTTATATCCACTTTCTATTTATTTTGTTGGGAGAGTAATTCCAATAATAATTAGGGGTAAAGTCTATTAATTATTTTTCATTTACCACTACTCCTTCTCCCTACTGCAGTAGTTATACAGTACGTTGATCTTAGTTGTTTTCACTTATTTCTATTTTTTCCCCACATCCAGTTTTCCCCCCAAAATCTACTCCTGATAATTTCCATATTCAGAACTTCACACCCCACTTGTATCTTACTAATGTTCTCAGTTTTTCACCATAAGTGATCAAATTAAACATGCTTTTTATATTTATATTCATTCCTTTTTTTACATTTTCACATGAATAGATTCATGGTTAACCACATACTCTGAACAAACAAACCTTTTTCTAAGCAGATACCAGGAAAAGAACTGTGCAAAATTGTGAATACAGAGAATCCTGGACAAGCGTAAGTTTATTTTCCTTTTTTAGTTTTTTCTTTTTGTTGTTGTTTTATTTAATTAAAATACATCTAAAATAATGAAGCTTACATATCTACTTATCAACCTCACTTTACAAGATCAAAACAACTTCATTGGCCCAGGTAATTTGAAACCAGTGCAATTCTATGTTCTCCTGGTACATATTGGAATTCCTGTATCATTGTTTTGTTGAATTTTTTTATATTGGTTTTAAGTTATTGGGATGTTAGCTGGAAACATTAGGACATTCTTCTTTGAAAAAAAAAAGGCAAAATCACTTTTTTTCAGGAAACTGATTTATAATGATTGATACAACTAGACAAAAATGGAATGAAGTTGATAAACCTAGTTTCCCCCTTAAAAAAAGATTAAACTGAGACTAACTGCTTACCACTCTCCCTCCACCTCACAGTATGACAGGAAGGATTGCATAGTAAAAGGTATTTTGTAACATGTCAAGGACAAATAACCTATCTTTTAAAAATCAATTAGTACCTAACAAAGTTACTGGAGTTACCTACCTGTGAACACCAACAGTATTTTGTGGTATTAAATCATAAACACACTCTGTTTCTCTCTCAAATATCTGATAAATAAGTCATATAATTTAGATAGATTTAATCATATAATATATATATACATCTATCTATCATCTATCTATCTATCTATCTATCTATCTATCTATCTATCTATCTATCTATCTATCTATCTATCTA
>JANHJO010009998.1:217304-230347 GCA_032468235.1 Pseudoxyrhopus heterurus
ATATATAATTCTTGTTCATGTTCTATGTTTTCCCACTTTTATATGACTATGTATGTTTTTGACAAATATAAATAAAATAAATAAATAAATAAAAAACAACAGGTGTCTATGCAAATTCTCAGTCATGCAGATCATGGTTGTCCCAAAGATGCTTTTTCAAGAGGCAACTGAACTTTCTTTGTTTTTCCTTGAAGACATTTTACTTCTCATCCAAGACGTTTCTTCAGTTCGGAGTCAGAACTGAAGAAACTTTGTGGATGAGAAGCAAAACATCTTCAAAGAAAAACAAAGAAAGTCCAGTTGTCTAATGAAAAAGCACCTCTGGGATTAGCAAAACATCTGGACATAAGTCAGAAGAGTGAAACATTTCCTAGATCTGGCCTGCATTAGAAGAAGCATGATATCAAAGACAAATGAAATCACAATGACTCTTTACTAGATGTGTACTTGGACTCATGAATGAAGGTGATTATACGTGTCCCAGAATAATGTTGTAGGATCCAAACTGGATCAATCACCAGGACCAGAGGTTTTCTCTTCCACGCTTTCAGACTCATGCTCTCTATGTGGTATTTATATGGTGGTGGTTGTGTGTAGCTTTTTAGATGTAGATCATAAACCGCCATCAACACCCAAATCTACATCTAAAAAGTTGATCTAAAAACGATCTAAAAAATAGCCAGCCCAGTCATTCCAAGGATGAGCTCCAGCATGAGTCTGAAAGCTCTGAAGACAAAACCTCTGTGCACAGAGACTGACCCAGATTGGATCCTCTACTTGGACTATCATGTATGTTTCTGGCTGTTGAATTTTCTGAAAGAGATTGACAGGTGAGAAATGATTTCCTGGAGAGCAACCAAGATGATGCTGAGACATTTCTCAGTGTGCCTAATGACTCTCTCTCCTCCATTCACCCTCCCTGCTACCAATAGAGCTTGTGGAGACCATGGACATGTCTCCTGAGGCTCTGATAGGGTTGATATGGGTCAAGGCAATCATGATAATTCCCAGAAAGGAAATTTGGAACACTTATTTTGTTTTCTGTCTTTAGTTCAGAAATTATGGTGATGACCTTACAGCAGGATAGGTGAATTTCCCTGAAAGTAACAGATACACTGTCTTTTCCAGTTCTATGTTGCTACTACAGGATCAGATAAGTTCCAAAGGTAGACTGACATAAGAGACATTAAGTTGAATATTTCTGTTCAAAGAGATAAGGAAATGCAATTGCTCACTGATGAATGAAGGAAAGGTACTGTACATACTGTATGTTTGATACAGGAAAAAGTAGGTATGCTTTAATAACAATAATAGCATTTTATCAAAAAGAAAACAAATACTAGGGACTTGCAAGTGAAAGTCACGGTTAAAAGAGGTTTCCAATTTATTGATAAGAAAATAACAGAATAACAATCTGGAAGGGACCTTGGAGGTCTTCTAATCCAACTTCCTGCTCTAACAGGAGACCCTATACCATTCCAGACAAATGATTTGTCCAATTTCTTCTTAAAAGCTCCCTTCACTAGTTAGAAAACGTAAACTCCTTTTCCTTCATAAATGTTTATATCTACTATTTTGTTGTTGATTAATATACATTTATTATGATTTGATGTTCTCTTTTTTCCTCTATTGCCTTATTATGTAGTATTTCTTCTTTTATCCTAAGTAAAATAGGATGTCAAAATACTGTGCTGGCTTTGTTTTGTGCTGTTAAGAGAAGAGAACAGAAAAACTCAAATACATTTTTAACCGAGGAAGAAAGTTTTAATGAATTTCAACAACATTAACAATTTTTTGGTCCATTAGTCAAACATTTTCTCTAGGTAGATGAAAGAGATGCATTGAAATGCTAATTCTAGAACAGAATTAGTTGAAAATTAGAATTTTGTTGTCTTGTACTTTTTACATTGGAACATGTTTTATTTTATCACTTTTCTATGTTAGGAATAACAATAATGTTGATGCTTATTCTACAGGTTTATGGTAAGACTATTTCCAAATTATCTTGAACTACTTGGCCATTTTTTCCATCTATAAGACAATGATAAAATAACCCCTTTTATGATATACAAAGGACATAATCTGAAATATCAACCTATTCATATGTTTTTAGTAAAGTGTTGGTGATCGTAGTTAGTAGTATGTAGGCTGTTGTGGCTTAGCCACCAGAATAAACACAATCCCTCCTTTTCTTTGCTCTGGATAAATGACTAACTAAAGAATGGGTGTATGTGACAGCTCTATGACTATTTAAATTAATCAGTTCCTGAGTGAAATAAATTTTCTATTATGCAATATCCTGTATTTGAGAATGATGGAGGGACCTCAGAGGAAATCAAGAAATAAATCAGAGAACAGGTTGACGTTCTATAGACCCTGTTCAAACTCCAGCCGTGTGGATTAGGATTTGGAGATGCTACTGCCTCAGCTTTGCTCTGAGACAATTTATGTCGAAGTGTGTGGCACTTGGTTTGGGAGCCTCCAACATGCCATGATTCCTTCTCTATACACACACACACATATTAGATTAAATTATATATATATATATATATACAGAGAGAGAGAGAGAGAGACAGACAGACAGACAGGCAGGCAGACAGACACAGAGACAGAGACAGCGACAGAGATACAGAGACACAGAGACACAGAGACAGACAGACAGACACAAACATATTCTTGATAAAAGTGGAGAACAAGTGCCTAGAAGAATGAACAAGCACAGATAGAAGGATTATACCTCTCGCAATTCATGCTTCTTCACTGGAGCCAGAAAAACATCTATAGTACTACAACCCTATCAAAAAATATCCCACATTTTTAAAGCGGTGGACTAATCGGATAGTTTTCTGCAGCAATAGAAGCTTGAAGAAGGGGTGGGGGGAATAAAAGTTATAAAGAAAAATATGTGGTGAATTAAGGGTAATGTTGGAACAACATGACCGCTTTGTTTATGGGTTGTTGCAGAGGTCACGGTCATCACAACACATCGTTTTGACAGGGCCCACTGTGTTATCAAAAACGTGCAGATCACATTCATCAATTGATTTTGTGCAACCTTGTGTAATTATACCTCTGATTTGTCCTTCTGTAAAAGAAGTAAACAGATTAGCACATCAACATGATTGGTTGCACAACTCCTGAAAAACATAGAACAGCTTTCACCATCCTGGTGCCCCACCACACAAGATATTGGTAACCAATTCACCACATTGGATGGGAATTCTGGGAGGTAAGACTCTAAATTACAGGTGATCACCAAGATTGGGAAAGTCTGTAAAAACAGAAGGCATTCTATTTGATAGATATTGGTTGCACAATTTACAACGCTGGTTGCACAACAAATCCTGAGCACCATATACAGAAACCTCCTTAGAATAGCTTTCTCCTTCTTAGTACCTCCAAGATATTGGTATCCAATGGGTGGGAATTCTGGGAATTGAGACTCTAAATTACAGGTGGCCACCAAGATTGGGAAAGTCTGTACAAATGGAATGTATTGGATGTGATAGATCAAAACCACAAATTACAAACCCCCTCTCTACTTTCTTCTCTACCCAAAGCACAGAAAACAAGAGGTTCTTATCTACTCTACTGGATTTTTAATTGACAAATGTGTGTAATGTGCAGAGGGAATATTTTTCATCTGAATAATATTGGATTTTAACTGGAGACATACATACCTAGAAATGATTTAATAACTTTACACTTTTGACCTGGTGTGGCAATACACGTTTTAGATGGCTCGTTACTGACACAATCAAATCCAATCTTAAATTTTCTGCACTTGTTGCAGATAAGAGCTTCAACTGCTAAAAAAAGAAGAAGCAAGATATACATACTGTTGGGATATTTTCTATATGAGGTGATAGATCTTCCCAGTGCCATTAGCAATAAGATACAAGAGCCCATTAATCTAAATATAACATACTTTATTGTAACATATAAAATAACACAGGTCTAACTAACTAAGGCAGGCATGCAAGCCTGCATCCTGTATCAAAGCATCTTCAGCAACTAAAAGAACATGTGGCTAGAAGAGCTGGGGGGTTTTATACTCAGAGTGAGGACCCCTCCTCTTCCTGTTGTCTGCTTCCTGGGTACCTGGTACTTTTCCATCAGGTACTTTTTCTAGGAACATGCTATTGATTGGCATAATACCTGACACATTCTATAAATTTAATTAATTTCACCTGCTCCAACATTTCTTTATCTCTCATTTCCACAAAGGTTTAACAAGGTAGTTGGTATCAATAGACTTGTAGACAAAATAGTGAAATTGAAAAAAAAATGAGAAGGAGGCTTCCATTCATTCACAAGGACAGCTATATTTAAAGAATGCAACAAACGTTCAAGATACACAAAGTTTTGCAATTTCGGATGATGATCAGTGATTCCACAATGCTGTGCAACTTTCTGAAAATCTGGGTACTAGTGGAAAGTGATAGATTTGTATTGTATTTCTTAAATGATCCATGGAAACAGCACCATCAATTATGATATTGAAAACTATACATTCATGAAAAAAATGTAAATAAATTAGAATATTGTAAACCCCCTTCCTTTTTCATTCCTAGCCTAAGTTCATTTCCCTGATACTGAAACTGGGTAGTAAGCATGAAATTACCACTGTGTACTTAAAGCCACCATTGCTTTTCAAGTGCAGGTTCCCTTTAGGGAACTGAAACACTGAACTTCGTACATGTCAGAAAGTATTTTGTTATGATAAAAATGTTTCCACAGAAATGTTGTGGTGGCTCCAAAGAGCTTAAGAGCTCTGGGCACTACACGTGTCAAAAAACACGGGACATAAACCACTCTTCAGAAAATGTGCGCCCACTTATAAGCAATGGGACACTTGGTTTATGGCTCAACTAAATGGACAAAATGAAGGAAATGAGTACAGTATCCAAAAAATATACCCACTGCGGCAATACAAGTAGTCCTTGACTTTCAACAGTTCATTTATGCTAAACCGTTCAAAGTTACAATAGTGCACCATTCCTGTAGTCATGGGATCAAAATTTAAATGCTTGGCAACTGGTTCATATTTATGACAGTTGCAGTGTCCCGGAGTCATGTGATCCCTTTTTGTGACTTTCTGACAAGCAAAGTCAATGGGGAAGCCAGATTCACTTAATAATCTTGTTATTAAATTAACAGCTGCAGTGGTTCACTTAACAGCTGTGACAAGAAAAGTCCTAAAATGGGGCAAAACTCACTTAACAAATGTTTCACTTAACAACATAAATTTTGGGCTCAATTGTGGTCATAAGTTGAGGACTACCTGTACTGTTCAAAGCTTTCACTTTGGCTACTCACCCAAGGCAGAGCAGAGAAGGATGGCAACTGAGAACCACAAAGCCTTGCTCATGTTTCCTTTCCTTCCAGCGCTTGTTGCTTTGAAATAAGATTGAAGACTTTGGTGGAACTTTGACTGGTATTGATGAAGATGATCCTGACCTGTTATTGAAATCAGGATTATATAACTCACACAGACGTACTTTCCGGGCAAGTCACAGATGGATGTAAGTTCTCTGGATAACAAAAAGTACTCCAATATTACAATAAAAATCTTATGACCAAGAATCAGCAATAGCTGCAGTATGTTCTGTGCCTTGTTGTAGGTTACACCTGAATGCTTGAGTAAGACACTATGAAAGACTTCTTAATCGACCAGAAAATGCACTGAAATTAGACTCAGTCACAGATATTAATGCTCCTATTGGTAAGACTCAAGTTCTGTTAGGACTCTTCCTCTCCACTCTGTGTATCTTATGACAACACTTGTACCATTTTCAAAGCAATTGGAGATTTTCTTGGGCAGAAAATATGCCTTGAAATGAGCATATTAACAGCAGAAAGATGAACTGATGCAAAAAGTACCATATTTAAGAAAAATTCTCTTTCTTCTATTTCCTATTCTGCTGCTTTTCCTCTCGAAATGGTGGCCTCCAACAGCTAACCTCCATTTTAAAATTCAACCATCCATTTCTTTTTGAAGGCTCAGAATATTCTAATAATTTTTACATTATTTTGGTTTGTTCTTGCACACTTATCATTTTAAGCATTCATTAATAACAGGCTGAACATGAATCAGGAATGTGGAACATCTCCTAGAAGCCAATAGAGAGTGCACAGCCCAGTTCCAAATGTATTGCTAAGTCTATGGCATTTGGAGGGATGGAATGATAATATTACTGAGCCACAGTGTCGATCATTCTTAGCTGAAATCTGAGATACTACAAACGGTACTGTTATCCACCACCATTTATTTGACATTAATTTTTGTCATTCAGATTTCATGTTGTCCCCCCTTTACCATCCTTCCTCTAATGATTCTATTCCAGCATTTCCACACTAATATTGAAGAAGTATAGTACAGTTATCTTGCATTGGGTTATCCTGCATTGAATTAGCCCATGAGGAGCTGTCCACAGCAAGTTGGCCATGTTGAGTTGTCCCATCTCAAGTTGTCCAGGAGAAGTCAACCACAGCAAGATGGCCATAGTTCGATAGCCATGGCAAGTTGTCCTAGACATCCTCTGGGATGCCATGATTCCTTCTCTATTGGGGTAAAGACAACACATGATGTTAGTGACCTACTTCTTGTGATCCATCTAACACAAATTATCTATGCTGGGCTAACCTTAGTTGTGACATGTTATGGAATTCCTATGGAAAGTGTGTAAGGTCTCAGGTTGCTGAGATAGAAAGTAAAGCATTCAAGATACCAAAGCCATTTGAAATGTGTTCTGGCACTGCAACTTGAGTTTATCACTCTTATTATGATTCTTATGCTTTATATAACCATCTTATGTATGTTTGGATTATTTATTTTTGACAATACTTTGTTTTGCTCTAGTGTGCAATGACCTAAGTTGTACATGTACAACCAAGATAAAAGAAGAAGGAAAAAAATGTGAATCTTTCTGCACCAAGAGATAGGATGCTGCTCAGTGATGAATAAAGGATGGCCAGCTACATTTGAGATGGAGAAAACATTTTGTCCTGACTTTCTAATAGAATAATAATCTATTCTATTATAGAATACTACTGTATATATTCTAATACAGTATTAGAAACAATACTGTAAGAAATTGCAGCATTGGAAGGGATATCTCTATTTTGCAACACTCAACCCTTCAAAGTCTCAATGAAATAGCTGGATGGAAGTGTGTCGTTTAGATCCGATTCTCCAGGAACTTTTCAGAAAGGATTCCATCCCATTAGAATTGGAATATGGAAAAAATCTGCCCCATTTTTAACCCGACCAGAAAAGGGAGTTTAGGGTATGTGTGCTGTACTGCAGCATGGATGTCCCCTGGGAGTTGGGCGGCATATAAATACAACAAATAATTAATTAATTAAATGTTGACCCCAAATAGAATCTGCTGGCATCAATCTTTCCCTCATCAAAAATCACAGAAACTCCCCAATTGATCCCCCAAAATAATTTCTTTGCACATCATTCTGGAGCAGTTTGAAATCGCATGCACTGTTTATTGAAGTGATGGATCGATAAATCTTATCTATATATCTGACATTTGTGATTTTCATTTTGCAGTTGTCAGCATTTAATATTGATAGGCCAATCTATATTAAATATTTGATTGCTGGAAGTTTGACATATTTTATTATTAGTTCCATAATTTAATCTAATACATACATAACGTATCTCCTTGATAAAAGAGGAGACCAAGCATTTAGAAGAATGAAGAAGCACACACTGAAGGATTACACAGCTCACAATTTATGCTTCTTCACTGGAACTAGTAAATGCCCACAATACTACAATCACAATCCAAACAAGCCACCACATCTGTAAAGCGAGGAAGTAATCAGATCGTTTTCTTCAGCATAGCCTTCAGAAGCTTGGAGAAAGAAAAAAGAACATTTGAAAAAGGTAGGGAAAAATATGCCCTGAATTGGTGGTGATGCTGAAACGATGGGTTGCTTTTTTTTATGGCGTGTTACAAAGGTTAGTGTTACAACATACGGTATCAGTGGGGCCGATATTTGGATGGAGAACAGTCTCATCACATTCCTCGCTAGGGTCAGTGCATCCTAGAGTAACTATATTTTTCATTCTTCCTTCTGTTAAAGAAGAAAATAGATTAGCATATCCACATCATTGTTTGCACAACAAATCCTCTGGAACATATCCAAGAATAGAATAGCTTTGCCCTTCCTGGTACCCCCAAGATATTGATATCCATAGCCCAAATTGCATGGGAAATCTGGGGATTGAGACAGTCTGTAAAATGGAATGTATTTGATAGCCAGAAACTAGAAACTGCACACCCCCTATCTATGTTTTTCTCTATCCAGAGCACAGAAAAACAAGAGTGTTGTAAATGCTCTACTGTATTTTAATTAGAAACTGTGTGATGTGCGCAGAGAGAATAGTTTTATCTGAATAATATCAGATTTTAAGTAGAAGCATACCTACCTAAAAAAGTGTTTATAATTTTACACTTTTGACCTGGTTCAGCAACACAAGTTGTTAAAGGTGCACTCCTACAGCCAACTTCCACTTTATAACTGTTGCATTTATAGCAGATAAGACATTCAGCTGTTGAAAAGAGAAGCAGCAAAATCCAGGGTGTATCAGTATAATTAATTTCTATAGCTATAGAATAAAAGAATATTCATTTCCCTGACATTTAAACTGGGTAGTATCAGGTTACCATAGTACTTAAAGCCACAATCGCTCTTCAAGAGCAGGTTCACTTTATGGAACTAAAATATTGAACTGTGTATTTTGCTATGATAGACATATCTCAACAAATATATATATGTATATATTGTGGTGATTCCAACAGGGCTTAAGAGCTCTGGACTCACAACTGTAACTCAAGCTTTTTTGTTGTTTCATTTCTGGTTGTACTCATCAGAAGTTGAAGTAAAATATTGATCTCCACCACTTTTTTCTATTCATTTTTAAGCTGTAGAACTGAATGGAAACTTCCCATCAATTAAGTCATATAACAACTGTAAAGCAATTGAAAAGGGGGACCTAACCCCTCCCCCCGTATGCTCACTTAGAAGCAGTGGGACACTTGGTTTATGGTTCAATCATGGAGAAAACAAAGGAAGTGAGTACAGTACCCAAAAATACACTTATTGAAGCAATACTATTCATAGCTCTAATTTTGGCTACTCACCCAAGGCAGAGCAGAGAAGCATGGCAATCAAGAACCACAAAACCTTGCTCATGGTTTCTTTCCTTCCAGCGCTTGTTGCTTTGAAATAAGATTAAAGATTTTGATGGAACTTTGATAGAATTGCTGAAGACGATCCTGACCTGTTATCGAAGTCAGTATTACAACTCACATAGACATGCTTTCTCAGCAACTCACGGATGTAAGTTCTCTGGGCATTGAAGATGGTGCTATAAATACTCCAAAATTACAATATAAATCTTATGATCAGGAATCAGCAATAGCCCAGTGCAGTATGTTCTGTGCCTCATTGTAGGCTACACCCGAATGCTTGAGTAAGACATTATGAAACCTTTCTTAATCAACTGGAAAATACATTGAAATTAGACTCACCCAAAGATATTGTATTTGTATTGGTAAAATTATGCTTACGCTTGAACCTTTTCCAAAGCAATTGAAGACTATGTTGGGCCCAACTTATACCTTGAAATTGCCCAGTTAACAGTGTTTGAATGATCTGAGGTAAAAAGTAGGACATTTAAGAAAAATCCTCTGTCTTCTGAGGAGTCCTTGGTTCTCTGTAACTCAAGGTTGAACTAGGGATTCTTGAAAGTCTCTAAGTTTGGTTGTTTTTTTGCAGATATTTCATTACCCAAGCAAGAATCCATTTTAATTGTTCCCTGAGAAAAGCATTGTTCAACTGGGATTCTCGATCCTAGGCTAATATTAGAAGCATTTAATAAGAAGTTGTGTGTTTGTTCCTGTGGGTCATATCTATCTTGGGACAACCTTTATTTTGCTATTATTTTTTTATTTCTTTCCTAAAGCATTTGGCATCAAATGCCACAACTTGGCTGTTCAAGAAACCACATAGGAATTGCATTCTCTGGAAGCATCCTTGCAACCTATTTTGGTAAATGTCCATAGCCATTTTGACCAGAGTTCTTGTGATATTTTTTGCACATTCCACCAGTGTCAAGAAATTTGGATCTCTCCAAGGTAGACCTAAACATTTCTTTTCCAAGGACATTTATGTTTGCAGACATTCTGGGACTCATTGGACTCATTTAATCGTTTAAAATATGTTGTGAATGTTTCATGTTTCCTTATTTATGCTGTGGTCCCCTTCATCAAAGAAAGATCCCTAATCAGGATGGAAAAGGAAGAGATGGAATATTCCTATATAGTCTGCCTGATTTGGAAGAAACTCATATCACTTATATATGATGGATCATATTCATAAAGAGTCCATAGAACGTATTTTTACGTTATCATCCTAATTCCTGCTGTGGCTGAAAGTCTAGCCTTTTCCATTCAAAAACATAAAAATATTTACATTAAACTTTCTCAGAACTTTCCCCCCTCAAAAAAAGGCCAGAAACCATATTGATGTGAATGTTTAATTCTTTTACAAGAACATAGTGATATATATATCCATCCCTTTCTAAATGCATCGATCTGTGTCCCTCTGCCAAACCTCTACTGGTTTATACCATTCTTTTTCCTCCATTGCATTGTTTCCATTTTGTAGTTCAGATCTTGCCAACTTAACCTACTGTTCAAATTTAGATCACATGGAAGAAGCAAAAGTAGAGGAATATACATATTTTACTTTCTAATGGCTTCTCGTACAGTTCCTGAACTTGAAAATGGAGCTTGACCATTCCTAAATCATGCACACACTGCACCTACTGTATTTATAGCCATTCATTTTGTGTTAGGAGGGGAAAACTTCTAATTTCCAGAAATGCAAAGGTTTGAAAGCAAGGTTTCATCCTAGCTGTTTTTGCTTTAGGGATGAAGTTCCCATATCTAATAAGTGAAAAAATATTGGAAGAAACCCCTTCTTCAGAGAATCTCTTTGGATTTGAAAAGCGTCTCCATCTCCATCAAATGGGTTCATTCAAGGAAGCCACATCTATTTCACCTTCTGCAGGAATTTAAAGCCGCAGTTCCGCCTTAGTAGCAGGCTTCCTTCCTCTGTTTCCTTTTTTTGTCTGTAGGAAAAAGCCAAGGCATTCACAGTTATACGGGCATAGAGATGCCACTCATGGACATTTAAAACAGGAGTCCTCAACGTACAACCGATCACTCAAACAACTATTTTAAGTTACAACAGACTCCACTACTTACAATCCAGTTTCAAAGTTACAATAGCTGCCAACACACACAGAGAGAGACACACACAGAGAATCACATAATTGCATTTTGGGTATTTGAATGCATTATACCTCAACAATGTTTTAATCAAACTCTGTTAACTTAAAGAATGCATTATAAAAATCTGGGAGTCATTATCAGTGGTGGGATTCAAAAACTTTCACTACCGGTTCTGTGGGCATGGCTTGGTGGGCATCGCTGGGTGGTCATGTGACTGAGTGGGCGCGGTCAACCTGTCACTCACGGCAAGGTGGAGTGGCACCTTACTGTGAGTGACGTCGAGTTGACCACACTCACTCAGTCACATGACCGATGCTGCAGAGACAGGGCAATTTCCTACGTACCTTGCCCCCCTGCCCTTGGGCTGACAAAATATAAGCCCATCTAAAGATCATGACTGCCTGCCAAGTCTGCCTGCCGAATAAGTTTTGTTTTGGGGTGGGTTTTTTTTTTTGCCAGAAGCCCCTCAGAGATGTAGTATTTTTTTACGGAACAATTTCTCCACTGCCAAATCTTTCTGTATCTCATTGTTGAGGCGCTGTCCTGTTGCTACTGTGGGTGCTGCTGTGGCCGTCGGGCTGCCCAAGTAAAGAACCACACCGGCTCAGGGCGACTGTGAGGAGCAAGAGGGGAAGCCAAGGCGCTCGCTCCATAGCGGCCAACTTCACGCTCTCTCACTCCCGTGCGCACTTTCCCGCTCCATTTCAGCACTCCCAGCAAGCGCAAAGAGTGTGAAGGGAGGCAGACACTGCACCTCTGGGAAAAACAGGAGGCGGCGAAGCCCTGGCTGTCACCCAGGAAAGACCACAGAGGGACATGCCCCTGTCGCCCTTGCCACCACTACTTTTGCTCTTGGCTTCTTCCATGGGGGCTGAGGAGTGACAATGAACAATCGGCAAAGTCTTCCAAAGAGGGAAGCTTAGCGCGAATTAATGGGGGGGGCAGCGAGGGAGGAGGTGCTTTGGCATGCAGTGGGGATAAAAGAACAACTGCTTGGTCTCTCGTCTACAAAAATGAGGGTGGGAGTCTTTCCAAGCAAGCCACAACAAGCAGCAGAAGAGTCTAAACCTTGGGTGCTCTTCAAGTTGATCTTGAAGAGCTGGAAGACATTTCACTAGATAGCTACCAAACTCATCATTGGGAGAGGTGTAGCCCCTGAATACAGAATACAGTCTTGGGCAAAGTTCTTCAAAAGTTCGGCCAAACTTTCTCCTCCTTCTTGGCCTCAAACATACACACAGAACAAACATGCACACACCTCACAGCACCAGAGGGACTCACATGCCGTCTCCTCACAGAAGGTCCCGGTGCCATGAGATGTGTGCATGTCCTGTGCGTATACCCGAGAAGAAGAAGACTTGCTGAACTTTTCTGCCTCTCTTCACAGCAGAGCTGCTTGGAAGGCAGCTCCTGTGACCTGTCTGTCCCTTTATGGTCCCCCCTCCCCCTCGCATTGATGTACCTTAAAGGGACAGACTGCAGCGGCTGCCTTCTGAGCAGCTCCATTGCGAAGGGAGGCAGAAAAATTATCTTCTCCTCCTTCTCGGGCATACACACAGAGCGTACACAGTGCACACATCTCATGGCTCCTCTATGAGGAGACAGCATGTGGTGAGTCCCTCAGGCACAGCAGGCCATTCTCCTGGCAAGAGCCTTCAATGGTGCAGTGGGCTAAATGCTGTACTTAAAGTAATTAAGTTTCAGCTCCCAGCTGCCTGCAAT
>JANHJO010009998.1:254731-270676 GCA_032468235.1 Pseudoxyrhopus heterurus
TCAGAAGGATGGAAGGCTGAGTCGACCTTGAGCCTGGTGAGATTTGAACTTGCTAAATTGCAGGCAGCTGGCAGCTAATTACAAGCTCTCTATCCGCTGCGCCACCAAGGCCCTTTATGAAAATGATGCTAATTCCAAAGATTTTATAAAGCTTCTCTATATAGCCCTTATACATAGCCCTTTTTATACATAGGTCATTTACAGTATATTTCAAAGACGACTTTAAAGTTTTCTGGAACTTTAAGTTCTTACAAGTCAGTTAACATTATACCAAAATGATCTCCAATTTCTCAGATGTTTTCCTGAAAGTGTTTCTGCCTCATTGACAGAATACATCTAAATTTTTAAAGAAAATATTTTTAAAAAGCTTATTTTTGTGAAGTTTCTGAATTTTGATGAATGTTTTTTAACACATAGTAAAATTATTTAGAAAACGTGAACTTCTCAAAATTCTGTGATGCATTTCATAGCTCAAATGTATAGATAAATTATAAATTGGAATAAATGTGTGCATTTAAAATATGCGACAAACTGCTGTGTAGAAATGTTGCTTGAATGGAAGCATGAGTTAGCAGGCCAGAACATGTAGTTAGTAAGATGAGGAAAAGTAATGAAACAAATTGACAGAATTGTCACAATCTTATTTCGTGACAGTATGAAGTATTTCCTACTGAAATACTTTCCACTGAATTTCTCTCCACGTAAAAATGAGTTGATAAAATCTTTCTATGCCTGTTTTAATAACTCATAAATAAATAAGTGATTTCAAGAAAAGTGCAATCCTGTCCCAAACAGCATGAACTCTGATCTCATTTCCTATTTATTAATAGCACTGCAATCTTAACTAGATTTAACTTCAGCTTGTCCTGTCATCATCCCACTATGGAATTTAAGCATTGGGTATTCTTCTTTACTTCTTCTTTTAACGCTTCAGGTGTTGAAGATATATTTAAGGTTTAAGGATACATGTCATTCCCCCGTCGGAGTCTGAATCTGCGGGGGAAGATGAGCTGGAACAAGAAATGCCAGACATGGAGAGGGAGGCTCTTTTGGCCTTGGGGGAAACTGGGAAGGCAGAGTCAGTCCAGGCAAGGTTTTTCTGAAATAGTAAGGCCTGCAGGCAGGGAGGAACATGAGGGACAGGCAAGGAGCTAGGACCTGATCCAAGGGCTCGGCGAGTGGAGAGGAGACATAAACAGCACAGATGGAGAAGTCTATGCATGAGGAGAGTGTGCCACCCATCTTCACAAGGCACATCAGGGGAATGAGACTTAAGGAGATGCTGTGGAGGGGGGCATTTGTCAGGAACAAACGCTGAGTTTCTAAAGTGTGCATGCAGCCATTTGAACTGGCCAAGGGTCCTTGCACTCCTGTGGGCATTCTGGACTAATTACCTGGATCTTTTGTTACTTGAACTCCTTGATTTGCCAAATACCTTTGGATTTATTGCTGAGCAGCCTTGGTGCAGACAGCACTGGGCTGGACTAATTGCAGCCAGAAGCTGCTTGAGGTTTGTGTGGGGTTTTGTTATCATTCTGCTCGAGACTTGCCAGAAACGTGGGAGCGTTTGGGGAACTTTGGAGCAATAAAGGGGTGGTTTGAACTGGCAGCTGTTTGTGTGATTCTTTGTACCGTGCCCTGGGTCATCACGAAATGGTCAGTTATGGACCAAACCGGTCCATTTATATCACTGGAGTATGGACAAAAAAAAAATACTTTACAACAAGAAGTTTGGAGAAATAATTCAATGGCTGGCACCTTCTTGAGCTACAAATTGTATCCATTTGTTATCTATTTAATTATTTATAAAATGTATAAGCTTTCCATCTTAACCTTAAGGTCACTCTGGGCAGCTATAAATTTTGTTCATTTAAATCAGCTCTCAAATTTGGACCACCTAGATCAGGGGTCCCCACCCCTGGTCTGCAGCATGCCAGAAACCGGTCCACGCAAACAAGCAAAGCCCCATCCGCAGGATGCAGGTAGCACACAAAACGATGCCCCCTCGGGTCCGTGGAAAAACCTTTCCCATGGAACTGATCCCTGGTATCCAAAAGGTTGGGGGCCGCTGATCTAGATCTATTGAGCAGAAATTCTTTCTAGCTCCAATAGAATAAGGAAAACTGATTTTAACTACCGCTGTGAATTATCAAGAGACAAAGTAGAAAGAAATGAACAGGAATCCACATTTTCCACACCCTTTTAATATCCTTTCATAAAGCTACTCCTTCTGATTTGGTAGTGGGTTTGTATTTATAAAAATCATAATACAGATTCATTACATGAAGATGGGATTCCTTGGGCAATTAAGTCCCAATTCCATGCTGACAGAGTATAAAAACCATCTGTTTCACAAAGGCTCGATCAGTGCTTACTATGGTACATCTGAAGGCTGGTTACGTTCTTGACAATCCACGATTATCCAAGTCCTTTACCTGTTAAAACAAAATTTAATTTTTTTGGGGTGGTGGTGGTGGTTTGTTTCTTTCAGTTTTATAAGTAGAAAGGGTAATAAAAACCCAATAAAAACTAGAAGCTATTTGCAACCTTCCTCGCCAGCTTCCCACAAGCAAAGTCAACCGGGAAAACCAGGTTCAGTTTCATGACCACATGATTCATTTAACTGCACAAATTTGCTTAACAACTATAACAAAAAAAAAAAAGTTGTAGAATCAGGCATGACTCACTTAACAACGAGTTTGATTCTCAGTGGAAAATCTGGTCTTAATTGTGGTTAGTAGTTGAGTACACATCAACTCCCAGTTATGATCAATCCCCCCCCCCCAAAAAAGTATATGATTGCATATGGTCGGCTTACTTTATATATTCGAACTAGCCAGTGTTCTGTGGTGTAAGCTTCTTCCAAAACATCAAGCTCAAAATCTTTGTTGCCAATTTCAGCGTTTCTCACTCGGTCATAACCTGGTGGGCGTTCTAAACACAAAAGGAAAGCAAACCATGGCTGAAAAAAACTTCCTTGTTGACCAACCATTCCTCAATCTATGAATTCCAGTTATCCCATCTTAAGAAAAACACATTTAAGCTCTTTTAAAAATCTAGGTAACTTCTTTTTTTAAAAGAAAAGTGGCATTTAATCAATTATGCCTGTGTCTCGTTTCCATGTCAAGCTCAAAAAGAGAACAGGAACAGAGTGAAGAGGATTGCACAATACAGCCACCTCGTGATATAAATTCCAAGTTCTCATAAAGCAAATAATATGAAAGATTATTGGCTGAAATCATAGCTGCAGTGGAAGTAAAAATGGAATACAAATCCATGGTCCAAGTTCAAAATACCTCCCAAATACTCAAAACAGTACTTTTAATACTCAAGAGGAATGTGGGGGAATTCACTGGGAGAGAGCAATCACGTTTGGAAGAGTTAGTGGTAAAAGGAAACCAGGCTGCCAAAGAGAAGAGTGGCTGGACACCATCAAGGCAGATGCCAGCCAGAGCATAGAAAAACTCAAAGAAGCAGCACAGGATCGGAGATTACTACTATCTACCCCATGCTGGAGAATTTAATAAGAACCTAATTTTCTAGAAAACAAAATAGAACAAAGCACCTAAGACACGGAAAGTACAGGGAACAGCCTATAGAAAAAGGGAATGTCCCCAAAATTAACTCCTCAATAATACTGAAAATATAGACAATATCACTCACTTGCTTCTGTGTAGACCTGTCCAAAACGGTAGTAGCACATCTTATACATAAGGCAGTTAAGCAGCACTGGGGACCCCTCTCGGTCTACCCGGAACTCTCCAGTCGGTGTGTAGTAATCATGTTCCTTTATGTGCTTGCCGGTGTCTGTGCTCCCTCCAATTCTCACCATCCACAAGAATTTGTTGATGTCTATGGAACAAAAAGTAACGCAATTGGTGATCCTGTTCCAATTCATCAGGGATGCAGGAGGCTTTGCCCTCCTAGTATCAGAGATCCTCCAAAAATCACTCTCTGTTGCTAAATTAACCACATTACACCAGCAGGAAAAAAATCACTCTCTGGATCAATGTTTCTCAGCAAGTTTATGATATGTGGACTTCAATTCCCAGAGTTCCCCAACCAGTCATGGGATGGTTGAGAAGTTAAAAAACATTATTCTGGATTAACAAGGCAATCTGGTTTGGATTTTTTAAATACAGAAAACATGAAGAATGTAAGAAGCAATTTATCAGCAGCTGTACTGAGGTGGATTTATGTAGGGATGTGCAAAATCCAATGCCTCAGGAACCCTGAAAGGCCCTTTCAAAGGAAATAATAAAAACATAGCATTACCATCTGAGGAATATCCAGTGAGGCCTCCAAATATGACTAGTACGTAACTGACATCCAGTTCCCTCATGATTTCATAAGCCCGCTCTTCAGTGGATGCCATGGCCTGGAAACACACATCAGCTTATAAATTCAACCTTCATCAATTTGCTGAGGTATAACAATATGCTGTTATTATTTTATGCAATCTATCCACCACCACCGCAGTCATAATGCGTGCTAGCAATTACAGGTAAAATAGGAATGAATAAGGATCTAACACCTGTATTCAGAATTCCTTGAAGGTAGAAAGGTAATCATGATTTAAAAAAAAAAAAAACCTATGCCTTCACTATTCAGAATACAATGAAAATTATGGAAATAATTCATAAGGGTTCAGCACCTACCTGTCCAACTCGGGAAATATGTGTATTATTCCAAGTATTATTATCCACAAGGATAGTTCGATTTGCCATAGCTGTTATCTGATAGCCATAATCCCACCACGACATAACTTTTGCATCCTGAGCTCAAACGAAAAGACAATCAGTAACATTTCATTGAACTTGCAAATAACGGAATAAATGTTTATGGGCTGATTTTCAACGCTATATGATGAAAAAAGTCTTGTTATAAAACAAGTGTTTTGTATACTTCTTTGTATCATAAGTTTTTCAATTGGATCAGAATGCTAATTGTTAATTAAGACGATTAAATGGTTTTGTCCACAGGCATTGAAACGATAAAAGCAAACCAATGAGTATATTGCACTTGCAGATAATTTATTTGTCCTGTAGCTGTCTCAGAAATCTTTGTGATACGTAAATGCTTTAAATGTTAGCTGACATACAGACTTTAGACAAAATTTTGGTGGTTAAGAAACACAGACCTTTTTTTTTTTTAGCATTAAGAGAACCTAAAGTCTGTTCCAGTTTTCTTATCAATGTGCTTGCATAGACACCAATTGTTCAGATATTATTACCTCTGGTGTATTGTGACGAAGCCAATAATATGCTTCTCTGAAGTCATCGAAAATAATCCTGCTCCCGTCACCGCCACGAGCAGACAGAACTATTGAGGGAGAAGAGTAGGCTTCACTGGTTACCCAAGTCGAATGAAAGGTGTAAGTGATCAAGAAGAAAGCCATGACAAGGATCATTCCACTGGCAACCTAAGAAGCAACCGGAATCATTAAAACATGCCTAAGCTATTTTGAAAAAACAACACCACCACCATTTTATTAAAGGAACCTTTTAATAGACATTCAGAAGCATCTATTCTCTGGCAAATAATCTAGAGACAGTTCCAATGATATCTCTTTCCACCACTAGTAAAGTAAAACATTGCCCAATGTTGTAAGTTGCATTTTTAATTATGTGGCGGAAAACTTTGACACATTAAACAGTTATGCTTGCTTATACCACCACTCACTTCATTTTTGATGGGGTAAGTAGAATCCTGTTGCTTTTTAGATTTCTTATCGGGTCGGCTGATGTCTAGATTTTTCATGTAAGTCGACAACACTTGAGAAACTCCAATACCAGACAGAATACACATAACTGGGGCCAGTACCAGCATGAGACGAACCTATTAAAACACCAATATACTAAGCACATTCAGCCATAAGTATATATATATCATTTTCTGGGAGGTGAAATTGCAAAGAGGATCAGATATGATGCCTGTTGTATTTACTCCCCACCCAAAAAAAAAACCCCACTCTCTAACTTGTCCAGTGCATCTTGTCTAATCCTACCTATTAGGAGTAAAATAAGATCTCTTATTAATACTAATACGCTGTCCCCAAAAAACAAATCCAATGGTAAGCCAACATTCGGGACTCACCATCACAGCAGAGAAATACATGCTTGTGACACCATACATGATGATGAAAATCCGGGCATCAGACAGATGGCTGAAACAGTAATACAGGCCAACTGTAAGATAGAAAGAGAACAGGTCAACTGTCAAGGAAGCACAGAATACAATATGGAAAATTTTTTATCAAACAAAGTTTAAGACTGAATTAACCTTTGAATAAAAGTCTAATTTATTCTAATTTATTAATAAATTAGGAGTTTGAATAGAAACTTTGAAGGCACCAAATAAGATCTTCCGATCAACTTTTTTTCTCAATATTTGTGAGACACTTCCCCAAGATCTTCCTTTAATTCTCTATTTTTCCAAGTAAGAATCTGGTCCTTTTAAAAAAGGCAAATTTTAGCAGAATATTGCTTACATGAAAGCATTTAACATTTTACTAGTCAGTCAAGTCAAGCTTTATTAAGGTCAAAGATCAGCACAGAATGAAGCAATTAACAAATTACGGTAGTCTGGAAGTAACAGTGGAGGCACATTTCTACACTATACAAACCTGGAAACATGAAAACAAGAAGCTGAAGATCAAAATAGTATGATGACCATGTGGTGGGTTGATGCTCAGAAACTGAAGCAATGATTGGAATATTATTCTTTGCATAAGAAGGATCAAGCAAAGAGTAGAAACGTCCAGTCCATGGAGAAATTTTTCCTGACAAAATTGAGAAATAACCAGGCTCAATAAAAATATTTATGGGGTAGTGTTATATCTTCAAGCAATAATATCTCAATATGCCTGCATAAAGCCTGAATTACACACACACACACACACACACACACTCTATAACAAATCTAGAAATTCAGTTTTGCTAAGATAAAATCAAAATATTTTTCTCAATCATGCCCAGAAAATTTAATCAGGATTATTGTTTCTTCTTCCTCAGACTTATGAATCATTCTGACTAAATATAAAACTCTGCTCCTACAAACCAGACTGTACTTATTTATCCAGAACTCTTCAAAGCTTCAATCATACGACTGAAGTATATATAAGTCCGACTATTCATTTGGTTTTAAATAGCATCCAAAAGCTGGAGAGTTTTAATCTATTTCCACAACATAAATTGCTTTCAAATAAGTAAACAGAAACATTCTTCTCAGGAAGTTGCAATGCCCTAAGAAGCATGCTGACACAGTGAAATTATCTCATGTGTTAAAGATTATTGAGCCTCAAAAAGAAAAAAAAAAAGGAGAACATCCAATCAAAAGCAGAGAAACCCTCCATTAAAATAGTATTTTTCTGGATCCATTGAATTAATGTTCCAGTGAAATTGTACAGAAATACATCAGTATGCATTGTTAAGACGTGCAGCATCTCCTTACCTGTTAACATCAAAACAGCTCCTATGGACAGAAGGACAAACCCGACCAAGGAGATGACACTTCTGAAGAGAATCTCAAATTGCTGAGGATTCAATTTGCTGCGCAGATAATCCACAAAGGCATGAATCTGGCACAGACCAAATACCCCCAGGGCAGCCATGTGTTCAGATGAAAGAACAGGCTACAGGAAGGAAAGAATAAGCTCAATTAAGCTTACTTTTTATGACAACTAAATGCTTTTCTTCGGCCAGCAGGGTACTGAATAAGCTACTTGGCTCAACTACTGTCACTGTCAGACGGCCAAATCAATAGACAATTAGTTCAAGAGCAGAAAAAGCTTTACACCATCCCCTTTCCTCAATCTTTTAGATTTCTTACCTGGAAACCGACGAAAGAGATCTGCATTGAGAGGATAGTTCCTAAGCAGTATACTGTACAATAAGCCACATAGATCCGGTGGGAAAACCGTCCAGTCAACATCAGCACCAGGACATGAAGTGGAATTAGGTTGATCAAAAACACGTAGCCACCCCAAGAAGAAACCTGAGGGGGGAAAAAACAGATAGAACACCGAAATTATACATTTCTAATTGCCGCAAGTGTCCAATGGGTTAGGATACTGTCTACGCTATGTAGGACACAAAAGCTTTTCTTCCCTCAGAAATCTTACTGTTCTTAACAAATAAGATTGAGAGTTCCTTAACATGCTCATCTTTGTAACACAAGCAAGAGCAGCTGTTGATTTATGAGGCTAATACAATGGTATAAGTCATGCTAGGAATAGGAAGGCATTGTCTGTTTTTTTGCCTTCGTTCTTGAAGGTCAGTGACTGATTCCAGACCAGAGACAAATTCTCAACTTAACTATCTAACATGATTTTTGTGAAAATAAGTGGGGAAAGAAAGAGAAGCATTCTCTCCCTTGGGCCCCAAGAGATAAGGTGTGATTTAAATCTAACAAATAATTAAGTTGCGAAAGAAAGGGAACAATCTGGTCTTTATTTAGCAATTTATACAAATATAAAAATAGCTTGGCTTTGACAAGTAACACAGATGGAGGCTAAGAGGCACATGCTGTTGTCTGAAGTAAGGGAACAGTGGCACTAATTTCCCCTTTCCTTCTCCAAGGAGAGAGATACATCTTTCAAGAATGATGCTAGTCCTTAATACAAAATCCAGTGGCTTCGGAAATTTACAACACTACAACACTGCTTATAAATGTACAAAATATAAATAAGTTGGGAAATGATTCCAGGCAGAATTTTGTCTGTTTTGATGGGATGACTCAAGGTATCTAGTGAAAAATGATCACTCACCATGTAGAAATAGGCAAGCGCGCAAATGGCCGCCCAGTAGATTGAACCTGTCTTCACAGCTTTGATCCACATATAGTAAGTCAGAAGCATACAGAATATAGCAATACCTGGAAATAAATCAGATCTAAGTCAAACTTCAGTTTTTCCATCCAAAGGTGCAGGACAAACCTGCATTATCACATCATAAAGTAAAAGCTACTAGAAAGCGGTGTTTTCCAATTTTGGCAAATTTAAGGTGTGTGAACTCCCAGAATTCTCCAGCTAGCATATGTAAGCATACAATTTAAAGTTACCAGTTACCAGATTTGGTAAACACTGTTGTATAAACTGTTGAGTTGTCAAAAAGAAAAGAGGACTATTTATCATATATTTTCTTCTAGTTTTTCTTCGCACAATTCACTTATTCGTGTTTCCAATTTATACTCCACCCGAAGGGAATGCGATACATTCATTAACATTAATTCTATAATTTTAAAAACATCATGAAATTTTATGAAGGCTACTATTAGTATCAACAGAGAGCTAATCTTATAATACATTTTAAAGGGTTTTTACACTTGCTCTATTTCTTTATAATAGATTTTTAATAAAGCTCCAAGAAGCAGCTTTCATGTGAAAAACACTTAGCAGTGAAACCAGAAATAGGACTTGAACTAAAAAGTCATTTTACTGCCAATAAAATTATTAAATCCAAAGCTTCCTTATTTCATACCAGGAACAAATGTTTTTATATCTCACTTAGCATCAAATGGTTCCAATTTTAATTTTATTAGTCTGATTTGAGAGATGAATGAGGATCATTAAATCAATACATATTAGCCTGGAGAGGATTATCAGAAAAGAAATCAAGACTGAACTAACCATTTCTTCAATCCTTCAGAGATATTGGCATTTTTCCCCTTGGCGGAATATTCTATATTTGTTTCCCTATGTAAAGTATATTTAGTTGCCTATATATTGCTTGCATGACTGAAGAGCTTCTTTCTTTTCTTTTTTCCTTTCCTTTTCCTTTTCCTTTCCTTTCCTACTTAAATTTATTCCAGGCTGAAATTATTAAAGGCATTTTAAAAAACTGACCTCACCTTCATTATCATAAGAGCCCGCAACAGAACGGGAGATATAACCAGGCACCACAGCAATCATTGCAGCTGCCAAAAGACCAGCTCCTGCATCCTAGGCAGAAAAAAAAGAAGAAAGTCACTAATGCTGATATTATTTCCAAGCTATGTAAAAAGTGTACGGAGGGAGGCTTCATGTATTTCTTAGACATGACCACTTTTCTTGCTTTTATTATTATTTTGTCAAAAGGGTACAAATAAAGAAGTTATTTGTTACAAAGACTGTTACAAAGTTTAATCTCTTCTGTTAACCAAAGTCTAAGGAAATTTCTAATTTGTAACCAGAAAAAATCTTCCCATTTAAGCATCTCAAATATACTTTATTTCAGTATTCAATATGTGACCTTCCATCTTAAATCAACATGCATGAATGTTAAAATAACACATCTAAAAGCTTAGACAGTATTTCAGTGCAACATTCCTAGGAATATTGGGCTTATTACATTTTTATCCCACTTTTCAATGCAGAGTACATAAATACTCCTGCCTCCTCCTATTTTTGCACAACAACCTTGTGAGGTGGAATGGGCTGAGAGATGACTGGTACAAAGTCACCCAGCTGGCTTTCATGTCTAAGATGAGACTAGAACTCACTGTGTCCTGGGTTCTAGCCAGCACCTTAACCACTATACAATAGTATTACACTTTTCTTCACTGCTTCCCAATATGCTAACATTACACAAACACAGATTTCCACTACCACCTGTTTTCCAAAATATAATGATTATATTAAGTTTGGAACAGCATACAATTAGATTATTCTTGCTTAAATTGGCCAATCAATAGCTGAAATAAGGAGAAACTAGAAATAAACTTGCCAGTCTCAACTTTTCTACACAGAAAGTACAGCTACCAATTTCCAGAAATCAGCTCTATCTTTGTGATTACCTTAAGTTCTTTGGTGAGGTGGTATGTTACGATGGTGGTGAAGGAAGAAAAGAGGGGGGCCAGAAACACACACACATTTCGGATGTCGATTGTAATGTGGAAGAAGTGCAGAACGTGGTAGATGGCAGCTGATGTGATCATTAAACCTGAAATAAAGGGAAGCAGGAATGGCATTTGCAAAGAATTATTGGACTGCTGGATGCTTATGTTTTGATAGACTTAAACAAAATCTGGCTGACTATAGGCTCTTTTACTGATCAGTAAGGATGCCTTTCCCTATTAAATGAAGCCAATACCACAAACATTAATTATGTTTGGCTGCATTATCTGAAAGATGAATGACACTTGCTTACCTATTTGGGGGAACCTGTTGCATCTCTGATCCACAGAACATCAGAAAAGAATTATTCTAAAAAGTGATGCCATTACAATACATTGTGCATTGGTCTTTGAGAAATGCCTGGCTCTTACCTGGATAGATAGTTCCACCTATGATCCTTCCCAGAGGATACCATGCTCTGTCATCAAACCAGTTGTGAAATTTATAAAAACCCTCTTCTGCCAAGAAGCGAGTGGTGCGGTAGTTAAAATACCTGTGGGAGTAATAGAAAACTGAGTCCTTTGCCAGTAAGGTTTTATTGTTTGCTGTTCCTCGTATTGCAGACTTGGCCTTCTGTTATAGTTCTTACGTAGAAAAGCTCCCAATTCTAATATACAAATTAATACCAACTTGATGAAAGCAGTTTTTCACTTGGAATCAAGATTCGTATAGAATCCAAATAGAAAAATCCAAATGGATAAAGGATTAATCTTTGCAGGCAACCAAGAAAATGTAGCCTTGCCTTACATTTCCAAACACTATTATACGCTCTTTAGTATACTGTAAAAACACAAATATTCCCCTTATACAAACTGATCTTCATCAAATTAGACAGTTGGAGCTAAAGCATCTAATACAACCCATAACCATTCAACTGTAGTCCATTATTCTGAGTCAATCTTACAGTTGTAAACTTTCCTTTAGAATAGTGTTTCTAAATCTTGGCAACATGGCAAGATTTGTGGACTTCAATTCCCAGAATTCCCAAGACTAACTGAGTAATTCTGAGATTGAATATCTTAAAGTTGCTAAGGCTGAGAAACATTTTAGAAGAAACAATTCTATTATATTTCATACTCAAGATTCATAGTAAATCCAGACAAAACTGGCTAGAATATTAATTTTATTGCAAAATTATATGACTCGAATCCTAGTTCTGTCTTCCAGAAAAACACTTTCCCTGATATATTTTGAAGCCCTATTGCTGAAGCAGAACAATCTGTTTTATTATTTGGAAGCCTAATATTCTAATCTACAGCAACAAAACCTGCACCTCAACACACCGAGGCAAATGATCTCTCCAATCAAATCAGCGTCAAGGGGGATACTTACGGATCAAATTCATGAATGACACTCTCAAATCGTAACACAGAGAAAAGTCTAGTAGAAAAAGCTGCAACACAAAGAAAGAAATATGTAGAGGCGATTATTTATTTATTTAGCATCATGGTTATCAATAATGTTTCAATTATCTTAATGTTATTTATTTGCCAATTGAAAACATAGAGGCTAGAAATGTTGAAACATACCAAGTCAAGGTTGATTATATGACTAGGAGAACAACATTCCATTCAAAATGGAATTCACATTAAAAAACAACAACAGGTAACAGTTATAGCCATACATTACCCTTGCCAACTAGAGTTTTTAAAGCTCAAACTTACAAAGAATAGCTGCCATCGACAGAATCAGGAGCTTGAGGAGGGTGTCCTGTTTTTCATATGACAAGCGGAGGAAACCTAACTTGGTCATTCTGGCAAAGGTAACCAGAGGCAACACTTAAACACCTGAAACGTAAAAAAAAATAAGTAAAATACATTCTTCAAGTCCTCCTTATTAAACTTACCATAAGCAAACACTGCATGGGGTAAGACAGTGCCACAGATTTCATTTTATCAGGATAAAACAATTTTTCCTCAAAACAATGTACCAACCATCCATTCATCTAAATGAGTGTAATTCTATGTATACTTCCCCAGAGTTCAACAAAAAACACACAAGAAATGTTCACTGCTTTGTTTAATCACAACCAGAGTGGTGGCTTAAGGACCTAAACAATCAATGCCAACTAAAACAGGTACCTGAATGAGGCTCTCTTTCTACCTTTTCATGTGTTCACAATAGATTCCACTGTTTAACCATTTTTAAAACATCAAAAAGCAAAAGTTATGAAACACTGCCCAATTGTTGCCAAAAACATTCAAAGCAAACATTTCAGTATTACTTAAATTATCTTTTTTCCACCTAGTAGCCTATGAGGGAGCCCAATTAGCATAAACTTTATCTTCTGAATGTGGGTTTCACACAAAAATTCAGGTTTACAGAAGTTTGAAAAGGTTACACTGACATGAGTTTATCTCAGGCAACCTTTAAACACTGCTTAAAATAAATATTTGTTTGCTGGCCAAGTGGGGGATCTACAGGAACGTGTACTTCGTGAAAACGAAACCAAGACAAACTCCAGAAGAAAAAAGAAACGTAGTTTCTGCTTCAATTTCCTATCTGAAATCCACTTCTTTCAAATTTCATTTGAATTCAAGTTTCATTAGGGATTCAATAACAACCACAGATTTCCTTTTATCTTAAACTACTTAGCAATGAAAGCGAATAAGGTTTCCAATAAAAATTCAAATAAAATTAGAATCAGAAGGGCTACTATTCAAGTGCTGCAGTTACCCAATAAAAATTACCTCCAATAAAAATCAGAAACAGGGCTAGAAAATATCAGTTAAGAGCAAATAGGAGTAAAACATTATTAACATCCCAGGTCAAGTCCATCAGGCATAGTAGGTGCTTTTCAAGTAGCTGTCCTATTATTAAGCACACAATTAAACTTTGAGGTTAGAATACAGCAGCATCCAAGACCACAAATATCCACAGCAAAGTTACTCTAAATATATACTCTGCTGTGCATTTTAAAACCCAGTTTTGGTCTATGTAGAATCACCCCTATATAGTACAGTACAGTACTCAGATTTAAAATCAGTGGAAAATTGTCACGCTGATATGAGCCAACTTAAGCAACTCTCGACCACTGACTTGAACAGCTTTCCTTTCCAATTCAGTGCTGAAGAGTTGGGTAAGTTGGCTCATATTAGCTTGACAACAAGTATAGGTGAAACCTCACTTACAGAAATACGGATTTGCACTAAACATTAAAAATGCAATGCAGTGAAAAAAAGGTTGGATCAGCTTCTGCCAAAATGCTTCAGGATTACATAATCTCCCAGATTCCTTCTAGATTTTAATTTTTTAATAATTATAGATCTAGGGACATGATTTCATGGATGTAAAGGACCTTTGTGCATGCAAATGTTGCATGAAGCAAGGACCTGGATGCATGTTCAGCTGTCTTGAAAAGTGGGAACTATACCAATAGGATGCATAAAGAATAGAATCAAAGCAAAAAAAAAAATCAAACTTGCTTTTACAGTTAGCAAGACCAGTTATGTGCAATATCCGGAAATGGCTAATCTGACTATTCTTAGCAGTGCTTAAAAATCTCTTTTAAGCACTAACAGGGTTGTTGTTGTTTTTAAGAGATTTTTAAGCACTAACAGGGTTGTTGTTTTTTTTAATTCATCGTCCTGGACCCTTCTGGATGCCAACCATACACAACTGTGATCCCAGAAAAAAAAAGGGGGCTGTCAAACGCTGAGGATGATGCGATCTACCTCACAGGCAGAAACATCAAGGAAAGTGAAAAATGTTCCTAGGGGCAAAAAGAAAACGGAATGACAGAATAAAAGGCCCCATTCTAGGGTTTTAACGGGCGGGGAAATCACACCTTAAAGCTCTACGAAGCTTTTAAAACAGACAGAAATCCGGCTCAAGGAGGCAATTCGGCTGAGCCCTCCCTGGAAGCTTTTCTACCTTCCCGCTTGCGGAGTGGAACGTGGCTGGTTTCACACGCTGCACAGGATCACCCCCTCGGGGGAGGGTTAGTAAACCAGGGTTAAACCAGACCCAGGTTTAATGCTAACGTGTGAAGCCATCCTGCCTGCGTGTCCCGGTTTCATTCATTCTCCTGGCGGGGCTGGAGGAGCGCTTTCGGGCGAAGCCCACCTCACCCCTCCCCGTTGCCTCGGGAGGATGGGCACCGATTCCCCGCGGAGCTACTTTTCTACCTGCAAGGCTTGGGGGGAGGGGAGGACGGGACATGCGGCGGCCGATGCAGAATGAAGCCGCGCAGCACGATCGGCGGCCTGGGGGGACCAGCCACCCGCTTCTTTCCAGAGGCCGCCTAGGGCCGATCGCGCGTGGGGTGGTCGGGGGAGCATCCACGGCTCCCCCCCCCCCGACCCTCAGCGGTGATCGCACCGCCCAGCCGCCGCCGCCCTCCGCTCCCTCAGGCTGCAGCCACGCCGCCTTCCCGGCCTGATGATGAGACGCCCTCCGGGCGCCGATTCCTCACCGGGAACTCAGACTCCGCTCTCCGCCCGGCTCCCTCAGCCATCCGCTCCACGCGCACCCCCCACTCCCAGCTCTCCGCAGCTCACCCGCCTTCCCCGAGCCCGAGAGGGTAGACGACTACAGGCCGAGGGGCGCGTCGATCACGACGACGGGCCCGCCCCCCGGAAAAGTTGACTGGGCCGAGGCCACGTCCGTCAACGAAGCGGAAGTTCGAGGCGACGAGCGCCGCGAGTTCCGTCCCCGATGTAGAGGGGAGGCGCATGCCCGACGGGGTTGGTTGTTTTGGAGGAGGAGGGGGGAAGCTTGGTTGAGGCGCGAGTAGTGACGTGTCGCTCTGGGTAACGGGGAGCAGCGAGGCGGAGCTCGGAGCGGGCGTGGCCAGAGGCTTTCACGTGGCAGGAGCCGGCAGGGCGAGGTCGTGTCAGGGACCCCTGAGCGCCTCTGAGGCGTCAGAGTTAAGCTTTCCTCAGCCTGACGCCCTTCAACTGGGACTGCCAGAATCCCACCAACATGACCGCACCAGCTGAGCATTAGGGCATGGGTAGGCCTAGTTTGATGAAAAGGACTAGGGGTGACGTGAGAGCAGCCTTCCAATATCTCAGGGGCTGCCACAAAGAAGAGGGAGTCAAGCTATTCTCCAAAGCAGGGGTCTCCAACCT
>JANHJO010009998.1:272369-283824 GCA_032468235.1 Pseudoxyrhopus heterurus
TTTCCTGCCCTCCTCAGAATCACAGAAACGGGTATTGTCTGAACGGTTCTCCTCCTCCTCCCCCGCTGCTTTGGGGTTCAGTGTGCCAGTCGAGCAGGTGAGGAGCGTGGCGAGGGCTGTCGATCAGTGGACGAAGAGCTGCTCTGGCTGGACTGAAAATAAACCGTCTTATGAAATAGCTTGTTGCTTAGGAAGACGACCAAGGAAAAGAGGCGCAGCTGGAAGTGGCTGGAATAGAAGATAACCTCTATTAGTTTCTTAACTTCTATTAAGATCCCTTTAATTCGTGGACATTTGGGTAGTCCTCGGCTTACGACCAGTCATTTAGTGACCATTCAAATCTATAATAAAGTCCTTTGGGAATGGGCGGCATAGAAGTTCCAACAAATAAATAAATAAAATAAATAAATAATGGCACAGAAAAAAAAAAGACTTTTGGCAGTTTTTCACACGACCACTGTGGTCATGTGATCAAAATCCAGACACTTGGCAACTGGCATGTATTTCTGACAGTTGCAATGACCCGGAATCCTGTGATCAACTTTTTTGACCTTCTGACAAGCGAAGTCAATATTGCTTTACAACTATGTTACTAATTTAATAACTGCCGTGAGTCACTTAACAACTGGGGCAAGAAAGGTCATAAAATGGGGCAAAATTTACACAACAACTGTCTTGCGTAGCAATGGAATTTTGGGCCTCAATTGTGGTCCTAAGTCGAAAACTACCTGTATTCTGCATTAGGGCCTTTCAACATACCAAATCTGCCTAACACCAATTAAGAACAGTTTCCTACTGCTGAAACCTTTGTCAATTATGCAGACTTGTGGCAAGATGGCAGCAAACAAATTCAATAAATAAATAATAAACAACCCTTTTAGACCTAGACGTAAAAGTTTATAAGCAGTACAGGTTTATAAGTAGTAGAATCTTTTCTGCTTACAATGACTATCCATAGCTGTCAGGGCAAAAAATGGAATACAGTATAATCTACTCCATTGGGGCAGAAGCTCTTACCTATACAGGTAATCCTTGACTTACAACCAAAATGGAATCTCAGTTGTTGAGTGAAGTAGTCATTAAGCAACACATCTGCTTTATGGCTCTTTTCTGAGTCCATTGTTAATTTTAACCATCATTAAGAAAACTGTCATAAATTTAGGATTATCTGCATCTTTTCCTGCTCGCAAAATATTCTTTTATTTCTCATCCTAGGTGAAAGGCACTCAGTTACTCTAACAAGGAAGTGGGCGGCCTGGGGCCTTGGGGTTCACGTAAAATCTTGGCAGTTTTGCAGCCCTCAATATCTCCTTTTTTCATAACTGCTGGGCTATCAATGGTCTGCCATTTTTGACATGAATATTGAATATGGCCCTCATCAGTTAATAAGTGCTAGCCAAGCACTGTTCATGTCAAAATGACACTGGCATTCTTCCCAATCAAGACTGTAAACAGCAACATATTCCAATTCCCCATCCATCATAAATACTAAAATATATAAATAATAATTATAAATAAAATAATCATAAATAGAAAAACCCAAATTTTATAGATCTAGTACAGCAAACTTTAGATGCGGAAGACAACATTCAAGTCTGAACATCTTGAAATAACAAAGTCAGTGGTTTCCAAAGCTATCTAGATCACTGACATAAATAGTCAAGTATTTATCAAATAACACATATTAATGCAAATGCTGCATATATAACTATTTGCCTTCTCCCGCATCGGTTTGTAAAATCAAGAATTTACTATATTAAATCTCTATCAACATTTCTATAATTTTCAACCTTTTCTTCACTACTACCATCTTTAAATACCTTTTGTACCCATGGATTATGGCCACGGACCCCAAGACTTAACTCAAGATTTAAATCATAACATTTTTTCAAGGCTTCATGGAGCCCTTGTGATAGCATTGCAACCCCCCCCCACACACACACACACGGACCACAGGTTGAGAACCACTAATCTAGATGACTTCATTCTCAACACCAAGAAAAAATATTTAGCGAGAAGAAAGAAGAAACCAGCAATTTTAGGTAGAGTGTAATTCTCTCCTTACTCACAAAAACATCTGCTGAAAGAGGAAATGGGTACTTACTATGCTGTCCCTGGTGTCTTGGATTCATTGGCGCTGATAATAAATAGAGGGAAAAGAATGGAGAACAAGCAGCCGCTGTGAGGAAGGGAGAAAAAATAGAAGATGTGATACAAGTCTCTCTGCGGACATTTTTAAAAAGGGAGAATGGATAAACTACAGAATATGATGTGGATGAAAAGTCTTAGTGCAGATTTAGGAGACCAGTAGTACAGAGGTGAGCATAAACCTTTCCTTTCTATTTTGGTGCATTTTTTTTTTACATCCTTAAACTGAATCAAGTGGAGCATGTCATTATATGCTACCAGGAAATTAGTGAATTGCACTATGGTTTTTAAATTATGGTAATCAGCTTAGAAACAAGTGTCATTGGTTTGATAAACTCTAGGTGGAATAAACCATGTCTTAACAAGTTCTGAGAATCCAACCACCTGCATACATGCACATGAATACATGTGTATGGGAAAATGAAGAGGACAGTATAGTGAATGGACCTATTTTTTCCAAATGTTGCCTTAGGTTTAGATGTCCTAAATTTATTAACTTGCATGCTCCTTCAATCACTGAAAAAAATGCTCATACATTATGAGGTTTGAAAGCAATCTTGGTCTTAGTTTTTATGTACCTCTTCTTAATTTTAATTGTTTTTCTAATTATCTTTTACTGTTTGTAAGCTGCCCAAAGTCGCCTTATTGATGAAATGGGCAACATATAAATTTAATAAATACAAAATAACAAAGACGACCCAAACATCCAGCATCCAAATGTCATGCAGCTTGCCACGTAATATAACATAGCTTCTCCTATATCAGGGGTGTCAAACTCACGTCATCACATATCGTGACTTTCCCCGCCTCCGCTAAACTGGGGGTGGGCATGGCCAGCGCATGATGCATCTGGTCCGCAGGCCACGAGTTTGACACCCCTGTCCTATATCATCATAATTTATTAAATTTATATACCACCTAAGTTTTTATATAGTAGGCTTCCTCTTGTCCCCTATAGCTGACACATGGAATGAATCAACAAATCAGCAGCAGAAAGGGCCAGCATCCAAGTTCTGCCCAGATTAATATTCTGGCATAACTGGAAACAGGAAATAATACTATATTAATGAGAAAGTGTCTTGGTTTTCCTGCACTTTATGATGAAATATTCATTCGTTCACTCATGATTTAGAGGCTGTCTGAGTATAGATGACTCTGGTGGCTTACACTTTTAAAAGGAGGAAACAATAAAATAGAAAAATACATCATGGATGTCCAGAAGAAAAAAGCCATACCTCTCAATTAAATCTTCAGGGGCTCACAACAATACCCAAAGACCAGCTTTTCAAAGGCTTTGCTTCTATCACTGCTCTGAGAGATGTTCTTGTTCTCCTTCCCCATTATCATTTACACCAGGTCTCTTTCCAGTAATTCCCTACCTATTTTTCCTCCTATCCCTCTCACAGAAAAGAAAAAGGATGGTATGTCTCCAGTTTCTCAGTAAGTCACCTGATAATGTAAGAAGACTGCATTGCAGTGAGAAAGGCCAGTGGTAACCCAAATCCAAAGTAATAAGGCCAGTTCCTTTCAATGTTGGATAATCGTTGATGCATTTCAATTCCTGGCAAGAGAAAAGCCCAAACACATGGTTCAAAGAATTAATATTGTGATATAATACCGATTTCTTATTTCAGGAATTACAATACCAATATTTCCTGCTTCACATTCTAGGAAGTATTATATAAATACACCTCCAACTCATATATCAGTATTTTACTGATCACTGCTGATCGTTATCAATCAAGCAATGACCTCCAGCCACCACCAACAGCAGGCGGAGAATAAAATGTATTCTTAATTTTTCAGTTCTGATTCTTTCACTGGAGAATCTCCAAAGATTCTAATGGAAGAGGGTTTGATGGGATTTGTATACATTTGCACAAAATAACCCCAATGCTTAAGAACAAAATGACAGGATTTTTTTTAAAAATTAGTTACACAGTGGAAAGCCAGGACTCACCTTTATTAAACCAACGGTATTCAAAGCAATACAGTGAGTAAAGCAGCGACATATGAAGCAGACTAATTAACTGCCCAATGATATCAATAGGAAACAGGCTCACAATCATCCCCTGGAAAAAGCAAGAAATCCATTTTAAAGACCACTCCCTTCCATAAAAAACTCAATTCTGTACTTCATTAAAAAACCCAATTCATTAGTCATTATGAAAAGCTCAAGAAACTAAACGAGTGAAGAGAGTGTACAGGTAGTCCTCGATTTACAATGGATTACTCACGACCCATTCCCCAAGTTATGACTGCCACATGGACCCCCGATTGTATTTCTGGTCTTTGGCAACTGGCTCACATGTATGACCAGTGGCAGCATCGTATGACTGCACTTTGTGACATTTTTTGCAATTTTCTGGCAAGAAAGATCCATTGGATACAATGGCTTTCCACCTACAACCACATGGTTTGCTTAATAACCACAATTGCTTAACAACCACTGTAAAAACAATCATATTATTAACAAACATATAACAATCACATACTTTGCTAAATCTTTTATTTGTGACGCTGCTCTATCTGTTTGTTCATTCTTCTCCAACGTCGACCCCACTTCTCCATCTAAATTCTGGTCACTATTTTCCACAATTGAAGTATCAAGTTCCATATTCTCCAAAATCCTCTCTGCTTCCAATTCCATCATTCTCCGTAAAATAGCAGACATTTTGTCAAACGTTTCATTCATCTCCGTCTCCCATCTTGGACTAGCTTCCTCCATTTTATCTACAAGCTTCTGCTGGAGAGGAGACTTCGCCCTCTCCACAGCAACGAGCAGTCTCTCTTTCTTACAGTATCTTCTCCTTCAAGACTTTCCGCTGCTTCTCAAGGTTTGGAGACACTTTCAGGGGCGTTAGCTATCTGGGGGTTCTCAATAACGATGAAAAATCTTCTCACCCGCTGCAGACTCCGTTTGATTGTCATTCCCTCCAGCACATCTCTTGGTTCAGGCAGGCTCCCGGCTTCGTGGCGGCCATTTTTATGCCGCCGCTTGTCCCGTCTTCGGCTAGGGATTTCTTGGTGTGAGGGCAGTTTGCGAGTCTCCCCTACCTCCCAAGAGGTTTCCCTCTGCTTCGCTACCCCTCCGAGGCAGCTCAGGCTCCAATTGAAGCCCCCCAACGAGGAAGCCTGGACCAGGGGCCACAGTGGTAGCGGTCCCTGTGCCCAGCACCGCCGGAAGTTCCCCCCGGAAGTCACAAACATATAACAATCATGAGTCTGGTCACATGGGACCTCTACTTAGGACTGAAATTCCGGTCCAATTATGCTCATAAATCAAGGATTAACAGTATACTTGAGTCTCTTCTTCCTTGATACACACTGCTCCACTCCCAATATTAAAGCAAATGGATCCCAGGTCCAAGGGCAACACAGTCCATGACCATCATTCTTGGCTATGCACATTTGAGCAACAAACCTGGCCTGTAGTTCTCTCTTGCATGGCAGGAGGACATGAGTCCAAGAACTCTCCATTATAAACAGCTTTGAAGAAGTAGTAGTGTTAATCTATAATCCCAAAGGTTGTGACTGGGAGAGAACTACCACGTAAGTCAAATTGGCTAGCAACCTATTTCTAAAAATATGGCATAATTCATTCCTTTTTCTTTCCCAGTCCTATCTGCTTTTCTCTACCTTGTGGTTTATTTCTTGTAAGGTCTGCCAAATGTATGGTTCTGCATTTGGATGTCCTTCAAATACCAATGTCTGTTACTCTTAATGTCTGGATAATCTGGATTGAGTGTTTTATGCCGATTCTTACCTGGATGAGAAAGAGAGCTTGCAGTAAGAGGTTAAACAACATGTCGGCAATGATTTTACTGACACTGGGGAAAGGCTGCGGCTTCCTTCCTGACACCTCAAATGCCAGATCAGCAATGTCCTGAAACAGAATAACCAGACTTACTTCTGAACAAAATGGAAGAAGATCATTGTCTTGAATATCTCTCAAAAAACATAGTACAAAACAGGTAGTCCTTGACTTATGACCACAATTAAGACCAGAATTTCTATTGGTAAGCATATTGGTTGTTAAATGAGTCATGCCCAATTTTAAGAGCTTTTTGGCCATGGTTGTTAAGCAAATCACTGCAACTGTTAAGTGAACTATGCAGTCATTAAGCGAATCTGGCTTTCCCCCTTTGACTTTACTTGTTGGAAGCCAGCTGGGAAGGTTGCAAATGGCAAGCACATAACCCCAGGACACGGCAACCATCATAAATATATGCCGATTGCCAAGCACCCAAATTTTGATCACATAACTGTGGGAATGCTGTGACAGTCGTTAAGTGAAAGGAACAATTGTAAGCCTCTTTTTTCAGTGCTATTGTAACTTTGAATGGTCGCTACAAATGGTTGTAAGGTAAGGACTATCTGTATATCAAGGAATATTTTATGTAGATAACCAAAAAGAAAGAGCTAGGCCAAGTTATCAATTTCCTCAAAAAACTACTTACCTGAAACCAAATCGCATTGACCACTTTACTGAGCACAAAGAGAGGGAGGACCCAAAGGGCACTGAAGATGGAGGTGAGAATAAATTCCAGCCAAGACCAGACATCACCATGTAATGACGGGTCACCTTCCAAAACAGAGACAGCGTTTTCAACGGTAGTAAGAAAAAAGATTCATTACAATTTAGGGCTTCACCTGAACTGCTATACCAGAAAAAGAAAATGTATCTTCCCTCTATAAATCTCATCTACTGGTCACAAGTAGACAACAGATCAGTAAATATAGACAGGACCATAATTATATTTTCCTTTAATTCAAGAGTGTTATTTCATCTTTACAAATATACCATAGTACTATGTTCCAAGTTTGAAAATTTGAGGGCAAGGGATGAGAAGAGTAGGATAGATTCAATACAATCAATTGTACACTTGTCCATCGTAACATAATTGGCTAGGCTAGGCACGAAGAATTATTTACTTGGCAAATGCCTTAAACAGTAATATACTTACCGATTACATGTGCTGTTGCTGACTGAAGCAGAGGGATGAATACCCGGTAGAACAAGAGGAGGCTAAGCTAAAAAAACAACAAAAATAATAATTCAGTTTTAACCACTAATTTTTAAATGTGCATGGTGCTATGGGGAAAGAATGTTGTCCAAGATCCAGAAGATGCAATTCTGTTTTCTACAACTGAACTTCAATCCTGAATACCTTAGCACATATTTCATGGTTTTCCCCAAGTAAATACACAAGTAAAAACCAGTATATGAATAATTTATCTTTACAAATATAACAGCTCCAGCACACTCACCCATAATTCTATGGGGAAATCATAACAGGGAAAAACACAGCAAAAAGAAAAACTAAAATGCTATCAACACAAAGCTACAAACTTTCCCTAAACTGAAATTAAAGATATAAAGTTCTTTGGATCCAAAACCAAAAAAAGTCCTTTAGAAAAGGTATAAGACTACATCCCATATCTGTAAGCACCCCCTTAAACAAACTGCACCTTTTCTAGGACTTGCACAGTACTATAGCTCCACAATCCCAGCAAAAGATGTATTTGAGAGCCACGGTGGCACAGTGGTTAAAATGCAGTACTGCAGGCTACTTCTGCTGACTGACTGCCAGCTGACTGCAATTTGGCAGTTCGAGTCTCACCACCACCAGGCTCAAGGTTGACTCAGCCTTCCATCCTTCCAAGGTGGGTAAAATGAGGACCCAGATTGTTGGAGGCAATATGCTGACTCTGTAAACCACTTAGAGTTGGCTGTAAAAGCACTGTAAAGTGGTATATCAGTCTAAGTGTTATTGCTATTGAGGTGACAAAAATTAACTCAAACAGCTATTTCCTGGGATTGCGTGGCTGTTTTTATTTATATTTAAAATTAAAATCTGATTAGGATAACACTGCATCTACCAAGGCTAACTAAAAGTTAACTATCCCTTATCTGGAAAATAGTAATGATTTCAATCGCTATTCAATTTGCTTTTCAGGTTGCAGCATTATCCAATTATAAAGTTCAAGCAAGTAAGCATATTTGCAAAAAGAACAAAGCAATTGATTCAATTATGTTGCTGTTGTTAAAAAAGAAGCATAAATATTCTTACCCAAAATACACCTCCATTCCATGCACAACACTGAAGTATTCGGCTTACTATCCGGGGTTCACTAAAGAAAAATAGAAGAAAGTGCAAAAATCAAAACTACACGTGTTTTCAAAAAGCACACCTGTTTAAACACAGAAACAGATGGGAATGCTTCAGATGCGAGAGCAGATTCTTTCAGCTTGGTGGTTTCAATCTATTTGCAACCATAAAAATGCAAAAGTATACATTTCAACTATTCTTATTAAATTTCAAGTTGTTGGGAGTCTCATTTGGTAAAAAAATACACACCTTATTTTAAAAGTTGGGTTTTCACATTCCAATTTTCCTCGTTTTTCTGTTATTAAATAAGCCTATGTAGACATTCATCATTTCAATATTCAACTATATATATATACAGCTAATAATATATTAGTTGTATTATATATTAATATATTAATATTATATTAATAATATAATTTATTTATTTATTTAAATGAAGTTATATACCGCCCTCTCCCAAGGGACTCAGGGCAGTGATAATATTAAATAATATGTACAACTGTATGTTGTTTAGCACCTAAGAATAATTTGCAGCCTTTTTTTATTTTGTTTTAATAAAGTCAACTTTTTTTTAAACATGAATTACAACTACAGAAGCTATTGGGCTAGAGACTAAAATTAGTATCTTAAAATCTTCATTCCAAGTCTCTTCCTATAAAGAATCCAGTGGCTTCCGTGATGAAATTAAACAGCTATACAGAACATAGTCAGTCCCTCAAATGACATTGGCTAAGAGCTCCACATAATAGAATATTTCAAAATCCTCATTTCATTTGGCCAATATAAAATAAAAATCCCTACCAAAATTTGCAGAATCCAGTTTGTACACAGACTATGCTAGCAGAAGTGATTTCTAGGATTCAGCGCCACCTTGGTGGTGGTGCAGTGGTTAGAATGCAGTATTGCAGGCTAATTCTGCTGAATGCCAATTGCCAGGAGTTTGATTCTCACCAACTCAAGGCTGACTCAGCCTTCCATCCTTCCAAGGTCAGTAAAATGAGTACCCAGATTGTTGGGGGCAATAGGCTGACTCTGTAAACCGCTCAGAGAGGGCTGTAAAGCACTGTGAAGTGGTTTATAAGTCTAAGTGAAATTGCTATTGATATCTTGATGATAAAACACTGATAGGTGATTACTGATGGCATGACACAATTCCCAAGCTTGGAACTTACTTCTCTTGCTTCCTCTCTTCGCTTTGTGCTCTTCGCTGGGCAAGCACACTAGTTGCTCTTCTTTTCCGCTGCTCTTCCCTTTTCTGCTGGATCCGAGCATCCAGCTTGGAGATTGTGCAGATCCCCCATATGGAATCTTTAATTCCCTAGAGACATAAACATCTAAATTCAACATACAGTGTATAGTTCAACAGTCTGTATGCAGGTACTTCTCGACCAACAGCCGTTCGTTTAGTGACCATTTGAAATTCCAACAGCACTAAAAAAAGTGACTTATGGCCAGTCCTTCCACTTATGACTGTTGTAGCAACTCCACAGTCACATGATCAAAATTTGGGAATTTGGCAACCAGCAGCTATTTACAATATCCTGTAATAGTAATCATATTTCATTAATTTAATTATTAAGTGAAAATCAGAAACTAAATGAATATATTTACCCTGGCATTTGACTCAAAAACAAAATGTGGCCCCTGACTCAAAACAGATTGTGCACCCCTGCTGCAAATCCAAATTTAAATATCTATTGCCTGGATATTTTCTTCTAAAGATATTCTACTGAATGTCAAAATGCAATACAGTTAGATACTTCAAATGTCTGAGATAAGTTAGATACTTGCTCCAGATTTTCTTGTTTCTGCTGACCATTTGTCATGACTCAACTTTCAAACAACTCTACCTGGATGACTGAGAATCTTCATCAACATCTTGTTTCTGCTGATTTTATTCTAAATGAGATATCTAAGCAACTACCCAGTGATTTTCTAGCTAAATCTAATCCTTTAAAGCAAGACTGGACAACCACTTGTCAGAAATGATATAGGGTGTCCTGTCTGAACAAGGGGTTGGACTAGAAGACCTACAAGGTCCCTTCCAACTCTGTTAATGTTATGTTATTCTGATATTCATTATCTGATCACTAATTTAATGGCAACACAGTTCAGAAACTCTCCATTTACTAAGAATCATAGTTAGACACAAGGATATTACAATTGAGCTTAACCCAAATGCTGAGAAACTACCAGTTAGAATTGGTGCTAAGATGGGTTTTACTTGATAATTACACATAGTTTGTGAATAAAGTTCTGCAGGTTCCTAAAACTTTCCTTCTTCATACAGCTAAAGACAGATTTATGGGAGTTTATTTATTTTATTTATATATATAAATATATATATTTATTTATTTGTTGGAATTTGTATGCCGCCCATTCCCGAAGGAGTTAACATAAATGTTAATGGCTGAAACACTCTGAAATCCAATCTTATCTTAAATGCACTGTCGTGTATAACAACAACAATAAAATGAAGTACTTACTCTGATAAGATCATTAAGGAAGATCTTGACGCTATCTGCCATATCTACGCCAGCATTGTCTTGACATCTAAAACTATCAACTACAAGGTGTAGGGAAGAAATGACCCCAGGCCTGTCTCATTGTGAAAACATGAGAAATTGGTAATCTGACAAAAGAACAAAAAAGACAGCTATTAAGTGAAGCAATGAAATTGCTGTTATGATTATAAATGGAGTATATTTGTCCTTAATCATTTTTAAATTCATATGGATCATGAAAATGTTTACTTTCCAAGACCATATTAAATCATTTTAAGCATGCTTCTTCCAGACCACAATAAACATCATTGCTTAAGATATTCCAAGAAGAAACAACAACTAATAAAACAATGCTCCAAATATTCAAGTCTCATGTTTTGGGTTGTGGATGATCTATAAAATCATAGCAAAAAATCTGAGGAAGTCACAACAGCTCAGCAGGGATAGTTTCCATTAAAGACAAGTGAGACTAACACCCACCCACAAGCATGCCAAGCCCATTCTCAGCCCCAATGAGATGCCAACTACTCTGGTTCTCTACTGTCATTTTCTGACATATTTTATATTATTCATTTCTGATAATAAATATACATGTATATTTAGCATTCCAACATTTTTAATTAAAAACAAAAAACAAAATACAAAGTATCCACAACTATAATTTTGTCTTTCAAACATCTGTCTTTTTCT
>JANHJO010010015.1:0-14545 GCA_032468235.1 Pseudoxyrhopus heterurus
GCTCCCAGCATTAGGCTCTTCTCCAGCGAGTCCTTCCTTCTCATGAGGTGGCCAAAGTATTTCAGTTTCATCTTCAGAATCTAGCCTTCTAAAGAGCAGTCAGGGTTGATCTCCTCTAGGACTGACTGGTTTGTTCGCCTTGCAGTCCAAGCAGTTATAATATATTATAAATCTTCTCTCACAGGAAAAGGTCAATGATCATCATATGTTAGGAAAATGTGTAGACATTTTAGTGCCATAATGTGATCTATGAGTATTGGAGCATAGTCCATTGCTACAGAATGTTGGGGTAGTTATAGTAAGTCCTGCTGCAAGGTAAATTCCTTGTAGAGCACACCTTTGGGCAGATGAGGAAGGATGACTTGACCAAGCAAGTATAAGGGGATAATTCTATTTGCAGGGACAGGAGGAGAAGGTGAAAGGGAAGTCATGAACTTGAAAAATCTCTTCTAGACTCATAACTGATCGTTTCCATGGCCATTTTATTGCAATTTTGGAGCTTCAAAATCAAGAAGAACCATACATTTTTCAGTTCCATCTCTACATACTTGATAAAACCTTCAAAAGAGGGGGAGGGGTAATTATGGCAGATTTTTACTGAGTTTATTTAGATGAGTCTTTAGATTGTTTTGGAGCTAAGATATATAGTAAATATGATCTATAAATGCTTTCAAATAGTTAGAGATGAGTTATAAAGCTAGTTATAAGTTATTTTAACAAATCAAGTGTAGAGAATTCAAAACAATATCTGAGTGGCACAGAAATGGCAGAAACACATTATTCAACAGTTAGAATTCAAGACTGATATTCAAAATTGGATGCTTTCTTTCAGTTACATTTGTAAATAGGCATAAAGACTTCAACTTCATAGTGCTATTCTAATGGTATTGATACAGGTCCTCGGATTACAAAATGAGGTGCTTCTTTTAGTTCTAAGATCGTTATAAGATGTTCCACCTGATTTTGGACTTTGTACCTCATTCTGAAAAAGAACAGATAAGTTATTACAGCAAGAATTCAGTTTTTTTTTTCTGAATCCTCTGGATGCTTCAGATTCCTGTCTAGTAGCAAATGCATGTAATGATGGATTCTTCCAATATATCAAGAGTGACGAACTGTAGCCTTTATAACCCCTGTGCATGACTAGAGTGGAAACTCCAGAGGAAACAGTGCAGTGACTGATACAATAAAAGTTTCCAAGGAATTGAGCTATATGGGATTTGAGAAAATTGCTCATCTTAGATGTTAAAAAATAGACTGTTTAAGATGAAAGGGCAGGGGATTGATATTTGATTCAAAACAAAGCACAATGTCTCATCAATTGCTATATCTAGGGCAATTGTTATAATTTAAAGATAAAGATAAAACTTGGATCTACAAATTCAGTAATTGGAATGTCATCCTGGATACTGTTTAAAGCAAACCTGTTTAAGATCTCCATCTTAGACCTCATCATGGTCTGCTTAGAATATTCACACCTCTTCCCCAAATCTCTGACCAATGCAACTTCTTGACTTGCAGGAAAGAAAATCTGTTGGATAAAATGGAAATATTATTGGATGGGTCTTTTTCTTGGAAACTGTATCTAGTTTAGCATTTTGGAACAGTCTCCACTATTTTGGAGGTGTGGTTTGATACCGGAATTGTAGTGAGCTTGTTGATACCCCTAAAATTACTGTAAAAGTAATTCCAGCAGAGATGGTGTCATTTAATAAATCAATACATTTTCAATTTGAATGAAGCTTGTAAGGAATGTAAGTAATAAAATAAGTAGAAACTAAATGACTTGGTGAATGGAGTTGAAATTACTACAGATTGCCTAACATCAGGGAAGCCTTCAAAAATGCTGTAACATGTATTAAAGCCAATATTGGTTTCCCCATACTATTTATGATCTTTAGAGTATGTCTTTTTAGTAATGTACAATATATTTTGTCTGATAATGGTACACAGAAAGAAAAGAAGCATAGGTCAATGGATATAAATTATGGCTTCCAACTCTCAGCAAATACAGTTTTGAAGCTTTCAAAACTTTTAAACTCTCTATTTGCATTTTTGAATTTAGTCATTCTGAATGTTTAGATCTCAAATAGGCATAACACAGTTTTAAAAAGAAAAATGCCCAGTAACAAAAGCTTACAAACTTGATTCTGCCCTCAGGAATGTTAAAGTTCAGTTTCATTAGTTGAAATCTCTTTACCTATTGCTTCCTCCCCCAGTATCACTGAGTGTGGCTTATAACTAGGAAAAGCTGAACCATTCCTGGGACAAGTGATTAGTAGAGAACTGTCAAGTCATGGATGAGACAAAAGTATTTCTAGAAAAGAACGTTTGGAATGTGGAAATAATATCTTCCTTGATGGCCTCTATTCAGTTATTAAAGACTATTTGATTTGCAGATACATCTGCTTATATCACATTTTGATATGAGAGCATACATTTATTTAAATGATTGAAAGAGAATCAATCATCAAACCTTTCTGGTTTGATCTTTATGATTTAGGAGAAAGTGTATGTTTGGTCTTGGACTGCCGACACTTGGACTACAAAATCTCCATTGACTAGACTAGAGTGTTGAATCAGGATCTTCAGGAATATCAAAGGATGATTTGTTTGCGTGCTAGGACAATACAGGATGTTCTGACTCTTCAAAGAAATGAAACCACCATTCCTCTCCTTGCTCTCAGAACTTTTCTTGTCTTCTGCATGGATATTTTCATTGGTAGATTCAAAAAATGTTGTGCTTCTGTAATGAATTGTCAAGAACATTTGCCTGGAGATATAAAACAGTTTCATTAATTTTTTTCAAAGGAAATATGAAACATTAATGCCAATAACATTCCTTTTCTGGCAAGATTGTGACATAAATGAAAATGATTTCCAATATGTGATAATGATCCAGCCATTAGGCATGACAGCTACAACTTTAAGTGATAACAAAAACAAAAATGTCCATGAACAATCAGCTGTGTGATTGTTTTCTATTTAAAACTTTATGTTTAACCATTGTATGTGTTTCTACTATGTTTGGTTTATCATAGAAACACAGAACTGGAGAGGATCTTTTAGGGCATCAAAACTGGCTATATTGTATTTAACTCTACTTTACTTAGACTAAGTAGAGGTGTGATTATGGTTGTCTGGGAAAGGTCATGGAAAGCATTTGAAGGAACACGTCTCCAAAACAGCACTTCAACACATCTATTACTGACCTAGGCATATCTCGAATCTGCTTAAAATAACTGATATATCTCTGATAAAGGAAAATGGTGTGTGTATGTATGTATGTATGTATGTATGTATGTATGTATGTATATATGTGTATATATATATATTTTCTCAGACCATTTAGGCAACAGAGATGGATTTATTTATTTCAATGTGTGAGGTGTCTGGTCTTCCACTGTCTGTTACTTAACTACACAATCTTTGAATGTACTGACAGTAGTGTTGGGCAATTTAGAGGAAGGTTTTCTTTCTCTGAAGCTTCCTGGAATGATTATGTGTCCATGCAACACTGGAGATACAGCTTCTTCTAATTATAGTAGATCTATATTACCTCTGAAGGAACAAGGTCACTCTTTGTTGAAAATTTTGGCAAAGCTTCTAGAATCACCTTTGTTCCTTAAACAGAGCTAAAAATATCTGCCCTGTCAGTATAATCTATCTCACAAGACCTACCCATTCAGCTTACGCAGACTGAAATATGCTTTCCTTTTTCCCCAACCATGTCCCTCTTACAAAAGGGAATATGATTTGAGGCCAGCAAAGGCCTCTCAGATGCTACAAGCTGTGGCCAGCAACTGATTGTAGACAAACAGATCTTCAGAGAATGTTTCTGAAAAGATTTTTCTCTGAGGGGTCCTTGGTGCTCTCTGAGCTTACTTGTTTTATTGCAGAGGTTTTGTTATCCAAGCTAGGTAGCATCATCAGTGCTGATGATCAGAGCACCAAGGACCCTTCATGTCAACCCTGAGATACACATATTCTCCTTTATTAGGTTTTTCTCTACACCACAATGGTCTATAGAATTATGGATATATATTTGTATCAAGATGTTCTTTTATCAATGTACATTCCTTCCTAAGTGGAAAGCTGGCACACAATGGAATAGGAAAATTGAGGTGTAAGGATTTGATTGATTGATCAAATCTTTTTTGATTGCTAGAAATCACATAAACACTTTCTTCAGGATGATCTACACCCAACCTGTTTTTTTTCAGGTGATCACCCCCTGAGTTATTCTTTCTTACCCTCCACCTATTATAGCATTTGAGCCCTTACAAGAGAGAGAGAGAGGACTTGCATAATGTATATGAAGTAGGATAGTTTGAACCTGATCATTTGTTCCTCAAGTGAAAACTCTGGGTTGAGAGATGGGAGAACATGTTGTTGAAATTTGTGGTGTACCCTGAATTTACATATGTTATAATTTGAGGTGATTAACAACATCCATGCCTGCATAGATATCTCTTTTTTCCTGCATCCAGACTGCCTTTTGTATCATGCCTAAATAATTATTTTGTTGCTGGCACTTAACAACTAAAGAACAAAACAGAGATAATTAGATGGTCCAAACATTGTCAAACATTGAAATAATGAAACATCTCTGATGAGATCCTGTGGGAACAATCACAGGGAGCAAAACAGATATACTTCATGACCAAAAATAGTTTTGCTGCTGCATATGCTCATAACACATGCGTAAACTGTATGATTTTATTATCATTATTTCTGTGAGTACCTTTATTATTTCTGGCAACATTCTGAGCTGATATGTTTTTCATACATCAATTTAGAGTTGGAGAAGAACAAGTTTGTAGAAATGTTTCTAGAGTCTGAAAAGAGACACTTGGAAAAATGTTAGAATTGTCCAGATTTTGGATTTATAATTCAATTTGGATGGACTTGCACAAGTCATAATTCATCATATACAAGGCTGTACCCCTGGATTAAATCATCCAAAGGCACCTGTCTCTGGTTTTTCACTATAGCAGCCCCATCTGTCAAATCTGAACAGTTAAGATTAACCAAACTCCAGAAATATTTTAGATCCTGTGAACTAGATGTAGTAATGAATTTCAACTTTGGTGGTTTTAAAATATGCATTAGGCAAAAGACAGTGATATCAGGTATGAAGTCTATGTATTATTTACCTGGGAAATGATGGAGGAAGAAGGAAAGAATTGTTGATTTTATATTCTGTTGGATTTCTGGAATCATGGGTGATCAATATGATCCAACATAGGATTCCTCTTATGATTTTACTTGGGAAATTGTTCTTTGTATTGTTTAAATAGGGAATAGTCTTTAATTCATTGTCTTTAGTTTAGTATCACAATCCTCAGGTGAGAAGAGAAAGTTAGCATAAATTGACATCAGAATGCTGTTACTTTGGGTTATTGTTTTTTTAGCCAATTGTTTATAGCTAGAGGAGACTGGACGAGCACACAGTAAGTAGCTAATGAAAGCTCCAGTAAGTTAACATTGTCATGGGTTCAGTTGTAGATAGTGATAAGGCCAGCCTGAGGTGCACCATTAAGGTATGTATGCAACATTCCAATGTCAAAGTTGGTCACAAGATACATAATTATACCAGCAGCATGAGGACCTGCATGACCTCATGCTGTCCACTGTGGACCTCTCACCATACTTAAAGAGTCCTTAAAGGGGGCATGCATAAGCACACCAGCGTGCCTACCGTCCCTGTCCTATTGTTTCCTTTAATTAATTATATATAATTCTTTGTTCATGTTTTATGTTTTACACTTTTATATATCTATATATGTTTTTGACAAATAAAAAAAAAGACTTGAAGGTAGAAAGCAGCATGGGGTGCATAGTCCAGAAACAATTCAAATGCATCTGATCAGGTAATAACATAGAGTGTGGCCCCATCTTATGCACACAGCTCCTTCTGTGGAAGCTGGCTGTCATATTCTTGACAACTGGACAGTGGCCTCGATAATTGTACCTTTTAATTCAAGATACATACAGTAATATGTCTTGGGGCAACATTTGGAAATGCAGTAGCACCTGCATGAAGCTGTATTTTTTTCAGATGCAAACTGTTATCAATCCTCATTTTAAAGAAAGAAAAACACATTAAAATTATAGGCATGTTACATTTTCTTCCAATTATTAACCATGGGTTAAATCCAAACATACTCCATGACTCTTTTTCTTCCTCGATCAATTCTCTCAGAGCAGGTGTTTATGTAGTGATGCAATGTGCTTATTGGGTTTAAGCATAAATTAAGAGAACCACAGAGCATGCAGAGTGTCTAAGGATATAACAGTTTATTGAATGGTAATGAATATTTTCCCTTTCTTACAAATGACACAATAAAATGATCATTCCTTCCTTCCTTCCATCCATCCATCCATCCATCCATCCATCCATCCATCCATCCATCACAAACATAGGATTCTGGGGGACTAAAAGAGAACAAATAACAAAATAGCCACATTTATATGAAAGAGGCAGGGTTTCATTTACACTACTTCGGCCATCATCTTGCCTTTTTTTGACCCACTTGTGGCTACAGATTACCTGTCAGCTTTCCAAAGAAACTTCCCCTTATTCCATTCACCTTTACTATATCAGCCGATGAGTCTTAAAGGCAGGAGAAAGATTAATTTCATGGTTATCTGTACAGTGAACAAACTAGAAGATGAATGAAGAAATTATGTTACCTGGATCTATAATGTTTTAACAACGTTCCCCAAGCTCTTGATCTTCTGAGGTTTTGTACTGTAAGTTTGTCTGTTTGTTTATTTATTTATTTATTGTATTTATATGCCACCCAACTCCCAGAGGACTCTGGGTGGCTCACAACAGAGATAAATACAGTGATAAAATGTACATATGTAATATAAAAACAACAATTTTAAAAGAAGTCTCATCAGACTCATAGAATTTAGCCAGCACTCAGGGTTGATGCAAATCCCCCATAGCCTGAAGATACTAGATTGGGAGAAGTTACAAGGTATTTCCAGTGAGAGATCCTTGTGAAAAATAATAATGGTAGTAGCAACAAATTTAAGAAAATAGAGAGCCATTTGGTCCTCTGACAATATTAATCTAACCAGTTATCTGATCAAATCTCCAAGATGTGGGTGTAGAGCAGGATATCATTTTATATTTTAGCTCATTTTAGCAATACAAATATAGATGCATTGGACTTTGGGAATTAGGAAAAAATTTGACTGCTGTTTTCCACCATCTCCCTAAAGCAGCCTAACTTATACTTTAGTAACCATAGATTAACACATTTTAAAATTTCAAAAAATTATTACCTACTTTGGGGAAGCGTGACATTCTAGTAATACCAATCAGAAACACAGAAGATTGTTTCTAGGCCAGGACTGAAATTTGCCATCTCACCTTAAAGAATCCTATTAGAAAAAGTTGAAAAGTAATGAATATATATGCAACTTGAAGGTTTGCTGGATTTTCCCCAGCAAAATGAATAGAACTGACACAGTGTAATTCAAAGTAATAATTACCTTTATTGAGTAATTCTCCCTGGATATATTTTTATTCTCCTAGGGTAAAATCAAAGGCAATCTCTTACTAAGGCTTCAAGCATGGCACATCAATGACTTTATTCATTATATTTTTGCCTTCCTTCTTTCCAAAGTTGGATTTCACTATTTCAGGGAGAAGTGATTTATTTAGGTAGCATATGTCATCGCAATCTATTTACATTTTGTTTGTACACATACTTACCAAAGAGGTAGGATGTGGATATAGTTGGGAACGTCACAGAAATCTCCATCCTTTATCCCACTAGCAAACTGAAGGTTACTCATTAGGCTGAGAAAAACTGTGATCCTAAATAGCTGCAAGGTTGATTAGATAAGTAGATTGCTAAAAAGCTACACCAGATGCCAAAAGTGACAATCAAGGACAGAAGGGCTTGAGGAGACACTCTCAGACTGTACAAGATTAACATCCTCTGTCTTCATAAGGAAGTAGGAAGCTAAGATGTACTGACATAGTACAGACAACAAACTCACTCTCATATTCCTCTTAACATGTCAGGATAATGTCTTGTTAACCATTCTTAAAGGACATGAGCTTATGAGTGTGTCTTCATGCTACCCCCAGGTGTCAGTTCTCTTCAAATGTAAGCTCATCTAGATAACCTCCTTGCCCCAACACTAATATGACTTGATTGTTTTTATTTTATTTTTTTGAAAACATATCCCCAGCTCAGAACCACAGACTCAGGACTCAGATGCTGTTGAAGACAGTTGCCACAAACTTGTGTTTGTCATTAGAAAATGGGACAAATCCTTTTCTGGGCAAATATACTATTCTGAGGAATAACTAGTGGCAACCTACAAGATTCCAATTAGCTTATTGCACAATTATCCCTTCCTACATAGCCATGGGCTTTCTGGCTATTGGCTTTGCTGCTTTTGTTGCTCATGCTGGAAAAGGGGACCATGAGACCACATGACTTGGAGGGTTTTACTTCCCCAGAGAAGTTCTCAGGACTGGAAGCAAAAGACTTCATTGGAGGAGGAATTATTTAATTTCTTATGCAACTGGTTTATTGGAGCCAGTGGAGGTTTCTCATAAAGGAATGGGAAAGATAATATGCATTTATTTTTCCTTTCTATTGCAAGCCCAGAGACACTTCCTGCATTATTCCTTACTGTTCTTCAAGCTGTTATATGTATCAGAATGCAGCAAGAAGAGAAATTCACAAAAATTGCTTCCCTAGTCTCTTTCTGTAGCCAAAGACAAGTAAGATTCTTTTACACACCTGGACCCTATCCAGACGTGTAAAGAATGGCATTTTGGATTGTCTTATAGTGGTCTATTTGTTCATGGGATACAAGAAAATCATTCTGTGGTCACCATAAATTAGAGCTATATAATTTTGTTCAGATTACAGTTTATATTTGAATTTTGAATGATGACCATATTCCAAAAGATGGACAGAGTGAAAAAAGGTCATATTTGATTTTACTTAATTAGAATGTAATCAAAAGTGAATTAATTAGCTACAGTTCATATTGTTTTCCATATATGTAATAATGTTCTAATACATTAAAAGGTATAATACAGCGTGTACAACCTCTTGACTTTAAGTTGTACACCCTTGCCATAAGACATGGAATTATAATTTGCATTAGATATGCTCATTTATAGGAATACAATAAATGTTTAACAACACTTTCTAAAGTATTCCTCTCATTCATCTTCATGCGAACCCTGAAAACCAATACATTACTCCTGCTTTATAGCATGAACTTTCGAAATCTTGGTGTTGATGAATCCCACAGATACCAAAGACACCATTTCAAAATGCAGAAATGAGATTTGCGAGTTTATATATCCTAACAAAATAACCACCGTTGGATATAAAAGATTAGAATATTTCTATTAAATTGCAGTTATTTCCCTTTCTTCATTTTTAATACTTTTCCATTTGAAAGATCAAAAAAATTTACTATGAGAGATTTCCCTTTTCTGAACTCCACTCAGTGAAATGATCCATTAGCGGAAACAATTTACTACTCAATATATATGAATACTTTGACTGGTTCTCATTGATCGCACCAGAACTGACATTGCATAACCTGATGCCCCAAGTAACATATATGCTCCCTACAAAGTCTTGGATGTGCTGCTCCAGAGCCTATGAAAAACTGATACCAAATAGGAAGGGGAAAATTACTAAATAATCCTATCAGTTTACATATTGGTATTGTAAATATTACATTAAATCCTTTCAACAGGGTCCTAATCTGTCAGTCCTTTGAAGTGGGTCTGACCAGGAAATAGACTTGACCTCTACTTGAGAAAGGCTCTAGTAACAGAATCTTGAAAGCCTAGCTGGATTTTCTCTTTCCTCCTTCTTTTATGCCAGGGAGTTAGAGTAGAACTATTCTAAATTTCTTTGTAATATTTTCTTTTTTCCCAGTCTTAAATCTGGTCTGTGCACTGGTTGTTGAAACCATCTCTGCCTAGTTTCTCCACAATCATCTCTATGACTCTGTGACAAGTCCAACTATTCCTTAGAATGTGGCCTCAGGCATTCCAGACACAAATTAAGCCTGCACCTCTGTAGTTGTGCATAATGATTTTCCCCACTTCAAATAACATTAGAAAAAAATTCACTCATTAAATGGAATTGAATGGTAATGGACTTGGAACATACCAAAGAATTCTGCTGGTTATGGATTTAACTGCTATGCAGTGAAATGAAAGTCTCCAGTTAAATGGCTTTAAAAGAATATATATTTAATTGTGTCTTTAGGTGGCCATCCAAATCTTCATATCTTCATAATTCTATATGAATTCTAGTGAGAAGGAAATGAGAAGGAGGCGGGTAACAGCTGAAATCTGTAAACAGCTCAAGATCAGAACCAAAAGGATGCTTTATGTTTGGCTTTCATTCCTTACCTTATATGATGTGCCAGAAAAAAAATGAATCTGCAAGAAGTTCTTTATGAAGCATCAGATGCCATTCTAGATCATAACATTCTCTGAGCCACAATAATAAAATAAGATTTTAAATTTCCTTGAAACTAAGAAGATTGGACTATCAGAAAGCCACCTGCCTAAAGAAAGTGGGAGGGGGGACTGTTTTCCCAGATGGCCAAAACTTTATATAAAACACAATAACCAAACATCAAGCGATGCAAAATTAGGAGGGTTTTTTTTTCCTTTGTCATTTCTTTAGTTTAATCAGGTTAATGTGGGGGAAAAGGCTGCAGTTGCATTTCCTCTATAATATGCAATGACCTTTTGCTGATTTGGACTTGGAGATTTGGGGAGGGGGGATTTCATACTAGACTCAGAAGACAACATGTCATTTTAATAGGCCAATCCATTTGGGGCAGGGGCACGTGAACAGTTCGGCAGGAAAGCAGATATACTGAGGATGGAATTGCTGTGAGTTTTGAATAGCAATAGCAATAGCATTTAGACTTATATACCTCTTTACAGTGCTTTACAACACTCTCTAAGTGGTTTACGAAGTCATCTTATTGCCCCCAACAATCTGGGTCCTCGTTTTACCGACCTCGGAAGGATGGAAGGCTGAGTCAACCTTGAGCCCCATCAGGACTGAACTCGTAGCTGTGGGCAGTTTGCCTGTAATACTGCATTCTAATCACCACACCATCAAGGCTTGAAAAAGGAAGGTGTTGTACTATATATCTTCCTGTAGTCCCTTTGTAGTTCAGGCAAGTTTTTAAGCCCAATCTTCTTCCATCATATTGAATGAGGATGATCAGACCTAATACCAAAGAAATGTCCAGTACAGTACTATTAGAAAGCACTAAGCATCTCATAACAAATTAACAATAGTCAAGCTTCTTCTTCTTCTTTTTGTAAGAAAAACAGAGAGCTGCTCTTGAAAACGTTGCTTCATGTTTGAAACTTTAAAAAGTGCTGATCATGAGGATGTTTACTTAAATTTCCTTTTACTCTGTACCACAATAGAACAGAGCACAAGACTTCCTATAATCTCTTTGGTAAGATACTAAAATATGCTGCGATAAATTGGTAGGAATAAATCAACATACTTAATCAAAAATCAAAGTACCTGACTATTAGGTCTATATTTGAAACAATAAAATAAAGCATTGGGTATTTGTGATGGAAAGCCATCATAGTTAATTACATACTAGTATGGGATACAGCTAATCAGGGATAGCTAATCAAACATAAAAAGGAACATTATGCAAAAATCTTAGCACAATCTATCACTTCCAACCAGCTGTTCCAAAATTCCATTTTTCAATGATGCTTACTGACATTTTCAGATCTACTCATGGGGAAAATCCTGGTAAGGTTACCAATAACTATGCAAGAACTCCTCTACAAACTGCTCTTTGAAAAAACACCTCTTGAATTGATCTAATAAGTCAACGTTAGAACCTTAATTTAGAATCAACCGTTTTTCACTAACTGGATTTCACTGATCGTTGCGCTGCATTATAGGCTTTGTAATTTTAGAACTGAGCAAAGAGTTCTAGTCTAGTAAAACCTGGGAGAAATCATGGACATGTACAGTTAAGTTGGAAGGCTTTGGGGTTCCTCATATAAGGTAAATGAGGCCTCAATCCAATCTCTCTATTGCATTTCATTCAACACAATTTTTAAGAAATGTGACTTACAGTATCCTTTTTGACCCCTTAGATCATTCTTGATCTGGAACATAATGCTAGATTTCAGATAGTAGAAGATTCCAGCTCAAATGGAAAGGTTCATGTATGCATAAAGATATCCTGTCCCAAACAGTCACTAAAATCATGGAGACCACCTCGTCAAATATGTTTTCCACTTGACTTTTTGAAAAGAAGGCCTTTTCCTCAATCCACATGGAATGGGTGAAACCCATAATCATAATGTCCCATCTGCCAGGTCATCATGCCTAGTGCAAGCTGAATTTCTACAAGGTAGGTTGGGAAATCAGATGGGGATCTGACCGCCCATGCCCTAAATTGTCTATGCAAAAGTAAGCCACAAACTATAATATAATAAATATTTCTATGTTTCTTTCCTAAAGAAAATAATCTATACTAAATTACAAAGAGATAGAACGTGTCCATCTTGTATTAGCAGCCCCCAAAGAAAACAAAAAAACAACATCCCACAAGATTTGTCATCCCAGAGACAGATACTCAGCATAACATCAGCAATCAGAAAACCTATCGGCAACCTACACAGTCTTTTAACAATACTTGATTAAGCATGCCTTTGCAATCTCCCAAATCCCTAATTCAATCTAACCACACAAATTCAATACCAATTTTGTCCAATTTGAGGGAATTTAGTAAACAACTGAGCATGAAACAAACACAAATGTGACAGAGATGGGAAACTACCTCGAGGCAAGTAAAATTCGTCCACAAATTACCCATTGTGCTGTTGTCACTTCTAATTATTTGCTTGGTAGATTGTTGGCTCCCGACCAATGAAACAGGCAAAAGAGATTATTAGTTATAATGTTATGTATTACATTTTAGCTGACTCTTCATTAAAAGTAATCTCAGAGCAGCTACCAAGAGAATGGAGAAAAAATGGAGAAAAAATGGCTGGATCTTTATCACTCAACAAATTATTCTCCTGAACAAGTTGGAATTTGCAACAGGTTTTGATTTGAAATGGAAAGAAATTAATCTTTCTCTCACCCTCTATCTTCACTCAGATTTGATAAACAGAATTGTTATAGGCAATTAGCATCCCAAGGAGAAGCAATGTTGTCAGCATATAGTTATAAATTTACAAATACATCAGTTTCTTTTTGAGCCAGTATCCCCTGGTCTTGTTGATGAAATTGTTTGATTTCAAGGATTGGGCTAAGCATCCAAGGCAGGTTTCTACTTAATCATTCCATTCTATTATGAATTAGAGATCTGATGCCAATGGTGTGGGTTCTCTCCTGGGGGTGTTACAGACAACAGACAATGGTGCAACTTCATTTTCTTCATATGGAGAACCCTGAGGTAGGTTGATGGGTGTAATGGGCTCTCTGATGTTGCGATGAGCAGCTAATCAATCAGTTTAATGCCTCACTTTATTTTCAGCTTATCAGAGCTATTTTGAGAAAGCAAAGTTAACATTGCTTTGGCTGCATTCACTCTAATTCTCCGCTTCTTTAATGTGCGCAAGCTTTAATTTTGGCATCTCTTATGATGATGGAATGGGACATTTTGATATCAGTCCAGCAGACCAACTGGGATTTCAATCCACTATTAGCATTCTGAACAGGAGCTCAGGACTAAAGAATAATCCAGTACACATTTTTGGAGCTTTTTTAAAGTCAGTATATTTGGAATATGTTTACATCTCTCTACAGACAGACTAACACAAGCATTCATGAAACATCAACTGCTTCAAGAATAAAGATATGGTAAGGCTGAGAAAGCTGTTTTCTCTGTGCCAGCTGTTCTCTCTGTGGCCTGCTTTATCTTTATAGCATTGCATTGCAGTGTGCTAGCTGCTTTGGCTGCCTCTGCTAACTAATAAGATTAGTTATACCAGCAAGCTGTAACCCTGGCATCCTGCCTTGAAGTTTCAACAAGCCTTACCCAGTCTGGCACTCTGCCAGCTACGGTGGGCGGGTCCTAGGACTGTCAATGTTTGCCCAACTAGCAGTGCCAATCCTCCTAGCATCTTAAAAAAATCTAGTGGTCAGAAGTAAAAGTTTATACCCCAAGGGGAAGTTATTGGCCATTTTTTTTAAGAGAAAAGGAAGTAGAAAAAAAACCACAGCTTTTTAAAAACATATTTTAAAAGTGTTCATGTTGAAATATTTATGTACTAGTACAGCACAACTTTCTAGCTAATACAGAAATGGTCCTCTTTGTTTCTATCTCTGTTTGAAATAGTCTCTAGATGAAACTTAGCACTTAGCACTTATATACCTCTTTACGGTACTTTACAGCCCCCTCTAAGCAGTTTACAGAGTCAGCATATTACCTCCCACAATCTGTGCCCTCATTTTACCCACCTCGGAAGGATGGAAGGCTGAGTCAACCTTGAGCCTGGTGAGATTTGAACTGCCAAATTGCA
>JANHJO010010019.1:13851-24050 GCA_032468235.1 Pseudoxyrhopus heterurus
ACCGGTAGCGATAATTTTGATTGGATCGGAGAACCAGCAAATACCACCTCTGATTGGCCAATCGCATAGCCACGCCCACAGAACCGTAGTAAAAATAATTGAATCCCACCACTGAACAAAATGTCAAGGAAGTAGGTTGGATTAGCATGAAGATACTCAATAAATAAACAATACTCCAATCAAGGAACTACTAATGCAGACAAATAATCAAACAGTAAATAACACCCTAATCAAGGAACCCAACTAAGAACACTCTCACCAACACTGACAGGCCAAGCCACCTATGTATAAACAGAGAGCATGTCTACTCCCTTTTAATACTGATAATGTTACCTAGCTGGGTAATGAAATGTCTGAAAGGAAACAACCAAGCTCAGAGAGGACCTAGAGACCCAATAATCAGTTCTGGCTTGAGGTGATCTTGAATATGAGTCTCTTGAGTTCTATAATATGATAAGTGTTATCTCAAGACTAATTTTTTCTCTTTCACAGCAAAAATAATTGAAGAACATTTTGCCTGATAAAGATGTACCATTAAATTTTATAGTCATCTCCCCATACCCTCATGTAAATATATTTCTCCCCTTGGTCTAAGAGAAAGCACTGAGAATCCAGAGACTAGTATAAACCAATCAATAAGACAATGAAATTATCAATCGAAATCCTTGGAGATATAGAATTAGATCCTCTGTACCAAATTTCCCCTGCTTAATGACTGAATATTTAGCAGACGGAATACCTAGTCTGTTAGGACTTAAAGCAAGATTTTGGCAAAGCTGGACATAATTCATGGAGACCAGAGTAAGCAAGTGAAGACACAAACTATCCAAGGACGCATGAAATATAGTTAATGGAACTTGTGAGAAGGAGATCAAGTCCTCCCACCATACAATCTTCCCAATAATCAGGCAAAGGGTTAAAAATTACAATGAGAATGATCTCCAGAGAAAGATTAAAATGCAACAGGAGAAATCTAATCAGGTGAACATTCCTCCCAGTCTCAACTGGAGGCCTCTTTGATCATATTAGGGGGGGGGAAATCATTCTCCCCAAGAGATGACAGTTTCAATCAACAAATGCCAAACAAGCAGAATATCGCAATTCAGTAGGATGTCTGGCTGGAAAAATGCTGCCTCTGAGGTTAAGTGCATTTTCTTGGAATTCCTAAAAGGTGCACTTTTGCATGCTTTTGAGGAACAAAGTCAAAGTTTTCCTATATAAGGGGTTTTTAGGAGGGAATGGGACAACTCACCACAGCCAACTCATCATGGCCAACTCGCTGCAGGACAATTTAATAATTCTGTTCAATTATTTAAAATAAATAAAAATTATTTTAATTGCTGTCATTCACATTTCATTCTGTTCCTTCTTTTGCATCTTTTCTTTAATGATTCTATTCCACCATTTCTTTGATATTTGTGTAACTCTTGTCCTGCAACTAGTTGTCCTATGGCGAGATGGTCATGGCAAGTTGACCTGCAGTGAGTTGGCCCTGGCAAGTTGGCTGTGGTGAATAAGCTGTGGTCAGTTGGCTGTAACAAACTGGCCATGGCAAGTTGGCAATGGCAAATTGTCATAGACCCGTTTTAGGAAAGATTTAGTGTGGCCACCTTCAACTGCTGTCTCTGTGTTGCACTGTCAGGAATAAACTTCACCTCCAGTTCAAGCAATTGCCTCTGTACCAATAAAGGAGAATATTTGTAGCTCAAGATTGAAATGACGGGTCCTTGGTGCTCTCAGAACTTGATTGTTTTCTTGCAGATGTTTCATTACCAAACTAGGTAACATCATCAGCTAGTCATCATCAGCTAGTTTGGATAATAAAACATCTGCAAGAAAATAACCAAGCTAAGAGAGCACCAAGGAACCCTCAACTGGCTCTGTATTTTATTTCTGGCTCAGAAACAAACCTGATAAAATCTCTTTCCAACAAGCCGAATGTGTTAAACAAAACAATACAATTCCTTGACACATATTAAAGATTCTCTGCAGTGCAGAGTTGCCAGGGATCCAGCTAATGTGAAACTAAATTTAGAACCAGGAGTAGTGAAGATTCGACTTATAAAACTACTTAGCTAATGATTCTCTGAGGTTATCCAGCCATAAAGCACTAAGGCAATATCATAATAAGCTAAACAGAAAGGCCAAGGACTCTTTGAATCATTTCCAGTGAATAGGCTATGACCCAAAATAAAGATATTTACACAGATAGTATTACTGGGATTTGTTACTCACAAGCATTGCTTGTTCTATCTCCCTCAACATTGGCTTTGTGATACTTTATTTTTCTTTTATGGTTCCCTCATAAAATACAACTGTCGAGAAATGCACATACAGTAAGACATACATTACCCATTTTGTTAGTGATCCATCTCGTTTGTCAGAAGATTCCTGATACTTTTCAAACATCTTTTACAGTTGTTTGCAAATATTAATGATCCCATAAGCCTGCATGACATTAACAGAGTTGAAAACATAATGATGCACTGTGATGAAATTGCATATCCAAAGTAGAAGAAGAAGATTGAACGGAAGGGAAGCAAATGATCAGTATAATAGGAAATGAGGCAAATGGATTAGAAAACATGAAGGCTATAACAATCAGTTGCAGTTTTTGCTCAGTTATTGCCAGCTAGCTATATATCTTTAGGTTATTATAAACCAGTTGGGGAAGGTTCCATAATGTATAAAACTACAACTTCCACTTTATTTATCAATTTTGTTATTTTACAATACTGTATTTAAAAACTCTGCCTTGGTTGCTATCAGCCAGCAGGATTTATACTGGTCCTACAAAGCCAGGGAATTTGTAGGCCAGAGTCCAAATACACTTGGAAGCCTCTCAGCCTGGGGAGAATCAGAGGCTGGTTAAGTATAAAGGAACATATAATCCAACACACAGGAGGGCCACAGATTAGAAGAGGCAAGGATATGGTCTTGGCTAGCCAGCATGATCATTTTAAAGGAGACTATGCTCATTAACCCTTCAATTCCCAAATCCACATCTTGCAATATTAATGATGATCCCTATTATCACCATCAGAGGCTGGTGAAACAGATAAACCAGACCTAAGCATTTTTTTTAAAAAAATGTATACTTAAGCTCATTGCCACGTGATTGCATATTTGGCATACAAAGAAATTTGGATTTATTGTGTTGGCAAATGGGATATACCATTCTCAAATAAATAAGGAAATCAAAGTCAAAAACTTCCACCTTTCAAGTCTTTGAAATGATACAGTAATTCCTATTAAAATAATATTAAAACCCATTCAGATATCTGAGTTAGCTACACGGCACACACATACACAAAAATAAACAGAAAGACGGACACTAATGGTTGTTCCTTGACATGCCATAAACTTAAAGCTTCATTTTTCTTTCTCTCTCAGAATGTTTTATTCGCAGAACTTGAGATACTGATACATAAGCAGTTTCTTTCTTTTTCAGAGACCGGGTGAGAGAACATTTAGTGATTTTGAAAGATATACTTATGTAACAGATGAAACTCTCTATTTCTGAAATAGTCCTTAATGTTTGTGCTAGATGTGGTTTCCAAAAGCCGCAGGGTGTTTGAATCCAACAAAATAATTCAGGTTTGGCTACGAACACGTATTTTCTTCTTGGCTAGGCGTTTCTGTGTGTGCATGTATATATGTATGTGTATATGTGTATGTATAAATATACACACACATACTGTACATACACTTATATTAACAGATACAATTATGATGCCAAGCTATTTTCTTTTGTTATCTTTTTTAAACGATAGTCTCCCCTCAACAACATCATAAATATCAATGCCCCCTCCCTTTCCCTCCTCCTTCCTGGCTTTTATTCCCCATAGTTCTGAAAATGTGCTTTGAAGTCTTCTTTGTAATACTGAGTAAAATCTATAAGAAAATAGACATGTTCTCCCTTAGGAGAGAAAGTTCTAAGGAATGTGATCATTTAAAGAACAGAGAGCACCATCAGTCGGAAGAGAATTAGTGAAAACCAAGCAGCATATTTGTTAAAGACAGTTACTGCTCTCCACCAAATCCTGCAATACTGCCTCATTGTAGCTGGGTGTATGTGTGTGTGTGTGTGTTCCTGGAGGCCAGCAGTGTATGCCAAGAGTATATGCTCCCAGCAAGGTCACCCAAGTCATGAAGATAATCCCAGCTGCCAGCTGAAGCAAGCAGGCACTTATGCTGGACAATGGGGATATAGGAAGATGCCGAAAGAGAATCATTAATTTAGTGACAATAACAGAGTCCTCATTTCAAACAGTGTGGGAGCAGGCAGTAGCAAAACAGTGCTGTATTTTATCAAGAAAACTGCATGGATAGAAAATATAAAATGATTATTGATGATATATGGGATGATAAGCCCCTCGGGTCAAATGTCCTTTAACATGCTTCTGAGGATGAGCCAAGGATCTTTATTAATTATTAATCTTAATGGTATTAATGATGCAGCTAGATTAAAGACTTGTTCTTAGTGAAGTGGCTGGTTAGAAGAAGACAATCAGAAGCTGCAAAGACGTAATTATAGTGGGAATGTGGAATATAAGAAAAAAAGGACATGGGAAAGCTCAAGACAGTGAAACATGAAGACATAGCAACTCCACATTTACATGTTAGCCAACAGTCAATTGAAACAGGCTGGACACTGAGTAATTCACACTGTTTACACCTCAATACATGGAAAACAAAGAAGGGAAGGTGCTGCTTTCATAGTCAGGAAGGAGTATAGTAAGGATAGTATTTGGATACAGTAGATGCAGTCAATGACCAAATAGTATCAATAAGATATTGAATAAACTTTTCAAGACATATACGATGTGTGGACTTAGTTTCCCAGTTTCCTAGTTGCTTGTCTTACCAATATGTGAAACTTGTTTTACCAACCTTACCAACTAAACTGAAATTGAGATGGTAAGTACCACTAGAGTTAAAGAGACACACTTTCCCAGTTTTCAGGATGGAAAGCCCTCCAGTTATCTGGACATCAACTACTCAGTTTTTCATCAATGGCTCTATTAGAAATTCTGAGAAACTAAGCCCACACATCTGAAGAGTACCGAAATTGTGGAAATATGTCTTGAAGATTGACAGGTAGATCTGATAGGTAGCTTTGGTCCATTCTTTTTTTGGGACACATGAAATAAGGAACTGATAAGAAAAACATCATGGCACTCCTTTTTGGTTTCTCTTTTTTGAGGATCCTGCTGTAGTAGGAAAGAAATTTTAGAATAAAAACGATAACAGTTTATATAGAGAGGAATATCTCTTCTATAATAAAAGAACATAACTTTTGGCTATTAGTCAACTGTCATCTCTATTTCATCTTTCTTAGGAAGGAGCACATGCCCCAATAAAACATGGTTGTAAACTTTAACCATATAATTGCTAGGTAATTGCAGCATATATCCTATTTCTCTTGCTCATGTTTTGCAAAACAACAAACTGAAGTGGCTATGAATATGCAGCAGGGATTCAAGGAAAGACTGTCAGATCGTAGAAATACAAAGCAGAAAGAACAGTCTTGAATCTCTTGTAGAACAAAGGTAAGTTTATTTAAGAAATCATTTAGAGATCAAACATTTATTTACTTTTGAGACATACCTTCTGAAACTCATTTCTGAGCCTATAGTTGGATACAGGGATTATCAAGAATGAAATCAGGACCATGGACAGCTCAAATAGAAAGTACATGCAAAATCCATATTGAGTCATCAATTTGTACTGAGGGATTAAGATAAATTCTATCTGATGATGTTGAGTTTGATATCTCTTGTCTACATGAACCATGCTTTGGAATTTCCTGGAAGAACTACAGGCAGTTCTCAACTTATAACCATTCATTTAGTGACTGATCAAAGTCACAATGGCACTGAAAAAGATGACCATTTTCCACAATTTTGACTTTGATCACATGATCAAAATTTGTACACTTGGCAACTGGCATGTATTTATGGCGGCTGTGTCCCAGGGTCATATGATCAGCTTTTGTGACTTTCTGACAAGCAAAGTCAATGGAAAATCCAGATTTACTTAACACTGTGTTACTAACTTAACAATTGCAGTGATTCACAACTGTGCCAAAAGGATCATAAAATGGGGCAAAACTCACTTAACAACTGCCTTGCTTAGCAGTGGAAATTTTGGGCTCAATTGTGGTCATATACAATCTGAATATGCACTGACATTCTTAAAGCAAGAGAAAGGCATTACATATTTCATGACTTTTACTAAGTCCTATATATCACATTTTGTTAACAGAGCACTTAACTTTGCTCATAAACAACATAACTTTAACCACCAATAGGATCAGGTAGAAGAATTATATTTCTAAGACTGTATTAAATTACTGGCCAGTCGGAGTAGACAATCATGTACACATTTCTCTCTTTAATACTCTATTTGTCATTAACAATTGCACCGATTATGCTAGTCAGCAATTTCCTTATTCACTATTTCTTATAAAGGTAAAAGCAATATATATCTCCCATGACTGGAAGTTCTCCCACAATGCAAGTTTAAAATACAAAAAATATGCAAGATACTCAACTAGCCTAGTCAGTAAGAGCAATGTACATCAGGAAGCAGTGTAGCTTTTAAACATGATTACACTGATTAAGTAATTAAATGGTTGAGTTTCCACTATAGGCGGTCCTCACTTAGCAACCACTCATGTGGTGACTGTGTGAACTGATGACAGTGCATGATGAGTAGGACCAGTCCTTGAAGCACCAGCCATCAAAGCATCCCCATAGTCATGTGATTGTGATCTAGACAGCCTGCTCACAATTGCAGTGTCCTATGGTCATGTGATTGCCATTTGCCAGGGAATAAGGCAGTTGGTCTTCCTTTAATGATCCATGTGGCATCCTTATTTAATGATCACAACTGGAAATGCCAGAATTTCCATAACTAAGTGGTGCAGTCATGTGAGATATGCTTTATGATCATGTCCCTTAACAATAGAAAATCTAGTCTTATGTACCATTGTTAATCAAGGACTACCTATACTCATTTCATATGGTATCTGCTTTTTCTGTGATTTTCTGTACATAGGCTTTGGTGAATTAAAGACAGATGAGAAATAGTGAAACAACAGAACAAGAGGTAGTCTCATTGACAGCAGATTCACAGGGATTACTAGTATTAACAACAAGATCAAATAGGACATTTTTGCCATTGACTCCAGTACTGTTCTACCTCAAAACATTTATTTTCCTCTATGAACCAGAATTTATCAAGTTATTTGTAGGACAGGTAATATCCCTAATATTATTAGCCATGGAACCATTGGACATATTTAGAAGTTTTAACACATACTGAAAAAGCTCAAGTGAGTTCTCATTGGGCACTTTTTAACCAACACACATCATACTGAAGACTAGGTTTGGTGCCTAGAAACTGGGAGACTGTGAGTTCTAGTCCTGCCTTACCCATGAAAGCTAGCTGGGTGACCTTGGGCCAGTCATTCTGTCTCTCAGTCCAACTCACCTCACAGGGTTGTTGTGGGGAAAATAGTGGGAGAAAGGAGAATTTACTGCCTTGAGTTGTATATGAAAAAGTGGGATAATTTCTTTTTTTTTAAAAAAAATTCTAGTCTGGAAAGAATATATCCCCAGGTGTTCAGAGAGATATTCTTCTTGCTACCTGCCATTCTTCTTCTCCTCTTTCTAATTGAACCTGGAAGTTTCTTAAGACAGAACTCCTGCTCTATCTCTGTAAATTAGCAACCCTACCAAAAAATCTCCACCTTCTCAATTTAATGACTGTCAGCTGAACTTGTAACCTGCCTCCTCTGCAGCTATTTTGCATTTGTGATACTGTGAACTGTCAGAAAATTCTGTTGCCTTTTGGGTTGACGTACAGGGAGCCATTTCACACCATCCTTTGAGCCCTCCATGAGTGGGGGAATGTGCCCCTGTAAAGCCCCCCCCAACATTGTGAGAAACCAAACGAGGGAATTTTGGCTCTTTCCCAAACTTTTCTTCCTTCTCCCATTGCCTGATTCATCTTTTAACCAGCTTTATTTGTGGCAACACAAGGCTCTGTGTTGCTATGCATTTTTTTTTCTCACCACCTCCACACCTGACATCTTCAGCAGAACAAAAGTATGCTATTATAACAGAGCATAAAATGGGCCTGAGTATTTTACTACTGACAATTTGAAAACAAAGTGAGAAGGGAGAGAAAGACTGGCACATTTTATCAGGTTGTGCAGGTGGCCAAAAGTTCCTAAGGTGATGAATATCTCCAATTTATCTTCCTTTTTCTTTTAATATCCCCTTTCCGTGATATAAGCTCCTTGTGCAAGTGGACAAACTATGTAGTTTCTCTTGAAGTTTCCATTTCAGCCTCACGGGAATAAAATAAGCTGAAAGAAGCAATTAGCCCACTTCTGTATCTTAAATATGCTTGATTCTCTGTGTGTAGCTTTAATTTGTGGTCCCTAACACTCTTTGACTGAACACTGATGCAAAGAAACCTGGAATTGCACTGTCAGCAGCCCTATCTGATGCTCAAGGAATTTTATTCTAAATCTGGTTGTTTTCTATAAGCACTTGTATCTTAATAAAATTCCTCTCAATAAAAACCTTCAGGTTTTTAAACGAAATTAAATGCTCCTCAAATCCAGATTGTTTTTTCACCATGTAACTCTCCAGAGCAAAATGCTATGGAGTTTTAATGAAAAGCCAATGAAAGGATCCTCCCTCTCCTACCTGGTGCTCTTCACCTCTGTCTAGTATTTCAGACCCTGTAATTCCAATGCAAGTACTGGATTGGCATCATGAGAACTGAAGTCCAGCAGATCTGGAAATCTTCCAGGTCGAGAAGGTAGCCTTCATGTCTCATTAAAGAAGGATCCAACTGGAGTTAAGGAGAACTTTCCCAACAGTGAGAACAATTAACCAGTGGAACCGCTTGTCTCTTGAAGTTGTGGGTGCTCCATTGCTGGAGGTTTTTGGTTTTCAATAAGAGCTTTAAAACCTGCAATGGTATAAGGTCTCCTGCTCGAGCGGGGCGGGGAGGCTGGATTAGAAGACCTTCAAGGTCCTTTCCAGCCCTATGATTGTACGTTAACATTTGTTAAGTGAGCTTTTGTCACAAAGTGAGGACCTGGAGGTGGTGTTCGTGATGGTTGCTCCTAGTGAAGTAAGGACGCTGATGCATGTTCTTGATTGAAAGCAGAACTGTATTTATTGTAAACTCTTAACAAAATAATAAACAGTGTTAATCTAACTAAGTAGTTTCATGGTCTTTCTTTGTTATAAAGATAGATGGCGCAGATGTGCCTCAGCACATCTGCTCCCACTCAAAACATGAGTGCAGGGTGAGTGTGCGTGCTCCTCAGAGCACCAAGGCAGAGGTGTATGCTCCTCAGAGCACCTAAGCCATGAATGTGGCAAGGAGACAAACTGTGGTGAGGGAAGAGGGTATTTATATACAGTAGAAACTCCTCCCCTTCCTGTGGTTGGTAAAGGCGGGAAAAGACTAAGGGATCACCACTGATTCAATTACATGGAACCTGGCTCAGCAATCACTTGACAGCTTTGCCCCATTTTATGACTTTCCTTGCCATGGTTGTTAAGTGAATCACTGTGATTGTTAGGTTCATAATATGGTTGTTAAGTGAATCTGGCTTCCCCATTGACTTTGTTTGACAGAAGGTTGCACAAGGTGATCGCCTGACCCCAAGACACTGCAGCCGTCATCAATAGGACTCAATTGCCAAACTTCTGAATTTCAATCCCATGATGATGGGGATGCCCCAATGGTCTTAAGTGTAAAAAAAAAACAACGATCGCAAATCCCTTTCTTCGGTGCCGTTGTAACTTTGAACGGTCACTAAAGGCGCTGTTGTAAGTCGAGGACTACCCGTGGAAATGCCATTCTCCTCAGCTTGAAAAATTCCTTGGCAAGTCTCCCTCTTCCTTTCCTCCACATCAAGCAACTTCTCTAAAGATATCCCAAAGGTGCTTTTTTTTTCCCTTCAAGAGGCAACTGGACTTTCTGGTGTCCAGTTGTCTTTTGGAAAAAAAACCCACTTTTGGGACAACCCCAAAATGGATGACTGAGAATCTCCATTTGTTGTTGTTGTTAGTTGCGAAGTCGTGTCCGACCCATCGCGACCCCATGGACAACATTCCTCTAGGCCTTCCTGTCCTCTACCATCCCCCGGAGTCCATTTAAGCTCG